>JAKCPI010030902.1:0-94076 GCA_023213315.1 Euborellia annulipes
AGATTAATAAATAAAATCAAGATGCGTTACTAAACAATTTATTTTATAATTATTTTATTATTATAATCTCTACGAGATGATAATGGAAGATTAAAAATTGTTTTTTTTTTTTTTAATTTAAAGAAATATCTGACAAGCCCTTTTAACAATCATTATACTATACTGTATAATATAAAGCGCTAGCGGCCAGCGGCCGACTTCCAGTCCCTGTGTGTATGTGCCTATCAGGGCGCTGATTGGCCAGAAAAAAAGGATACGGAGTTGAGAGAGGGAAATTTAAATCTAATTCAAATCATAATAATGAGAGAATAGGTATATCCAGAGGGGGAGTGAGGGAGAGGGGGGAATTTGAGAAAATAGGTCTATCGGAATTTATCAAAACCTACTCACGAGCTCTTTGTCATTAAAAAAAAAAAAAACTTTAGCGCTATAATAATCGTTTTTTTCCTCTTCAAAAGGTGTTTCATTATCAAGAGTGCTCTATTGCACTAATTAATACGGCAATTAGTGTGAAAATTATAAAACACCTTAGAAAATTAAAGACCTTATTTTACCTTCTAGAAGGAATTTTAGATGATAATTTTATTTTCATGGAAAGCAATTTTATAATTATTTAGTAGCTGGAGGAATCAAATCCCCATGATTAAAAAAAATTAAGTTGGACTTACACAACTTTTCTTACAAGTCAACTCCAACTGACAACCACAAGTAACTACAAGAGAAAACTTTTAAATATGATCTAATGACTAGTAAAAATGAACGAGTCAGTTAACATGGAGACAAATGAACGAGTCATTTAATATGGAGTTGAATAAAAGAATTTACGTATGCGAAGTTACACTCGTTATCTCATAAATATTATTTATTAATTTACTTCAACCGGAAATCGAACTTCAAGTCAATAGATTTCTACTCCAACACTCTAGAACAGTGCTTCTTAGTCTATTAATCTCCTATCTTGGCCTGATCCCTATGTGGGGTCGGCAAAATCAATTTATAAAAAAATGAGACCGAGAGAAAAGCAAGCCGTCTCACGGCCAAACGAAAAAGGGGAAAAAGGCTGACATAAAGGAAAGGAAGAAATGCCAGCCTTAGCTCGGGTAACTCGTGGTCGCCATCCACGTACTCACTAGAACTGAGTCCTTGAGTGAAGATTTTATCTTTTATAAATATAAATATTGTCCTCATGGCAATGACTTAATGACTAGACAATGTTATCAAAGTAATAATTCAATTAGTAAAAATGAACGAGTAATTTAAAATGGAGATAAATGAACGAGTCAAATGAATTATTCCTTTTTTTTTTCAGCGAAGGCCATTTAGACCCCGTCTCTATTTCACCTGGAATGGTAGCCAATCCAGTTGAAATAAATTGTCGCATGAGACGGGATGCGAACCCGCGACCCTTAGTATACAATGTCAACACGCTACCCACTACACCATGGCCCGAGGGCCCGAATTAGTAATTTAAAATGAAGCCAATTAAAAGAATTTTTTATGCACGCTTAATCTCATATAATTATTAATTTATATTAATGGTTCAACAGAGTATGGAAGTCAATGAATTTCTAGTGACTTAATGGCTAGGTAATAAAGCAAAATATTATTTTGTTCTCAGGGCTGATGATGTTAAACTAAAATTACCGAAATTGTAATAAATCAGTCGTCAATAAAATTTCCGAAAATCATTTTTACTAATTATTAAATATCTTGATCGTCCACCTTCAAAAACTGGAGTAAACCTTCGAAATCCATCAACTCTAATAAATATATATTTATTTGTTTATCTCCCCCTAAGAACGAATTCAGTTATTCCTTTCATCCCTTAAGTTTCTTTCGCCTTCGCGGGAAGAACGCAGCTTCACTGGCCCACCACTTTAAGAAGCCCTGCTCTATACCGAAACCTCCCAATATATTGATTCGCCATTTTTTTAAAATGTATTTCTGAATTGAATTATATATAGGTTAGATTATTTATTGTATTCCTTAATAGAGTTTATTCAAAAGAGAATATTCAGTTATATTAAATTTTCCTGTCGAAAGAAGTTATACAAATGTTGTCAACTTATAAAAAAAAGGAAGAAAAAAAAAAATTGAACAGGCAAAGGAAAAAAAAACACGTTGGTCCCTGAGAACCGAGAAGAGAGAAAGAAAGAAAATATCGCTGGCTATTTTTAGGTCTTTGTATGTCGACAGAGAGCTCTGCGAAAAAAATGGAAATGAAATGGGAGATCCTGAAACATTTGCAATTGAAGGGAAAAGAGTCGACTTAGGGTTCATGTGTGCGTCTCTTGCGTCTCTCCAGAGACTCTCGGAATTAAAAATTTAAGGTAAATGAGGAAGAAATAAAGACAACGGGGCTGCTAAAAAAAATTAATTCAAAATCACTGGATAGAGATATCATTTTCAAGCAAATTAGCAGAAAAAATAGAAAATAATTCTTTTCTATTTTTTTGCGACTCCTTCCTTTTACTATTATAAGCATCTTAGAGCCATCTACAATCAACGATTCAGATAAATATTGTTTAATAAGTAATTCTAACCAGTGAATACAATCAACCCTATGATGAAAAAAACAATAAATATAAAAACATTTAATTTTGTCATTTTGTCAGACTGTTTCCGGAGTTATTTCCATGGAAGATATGAAAACGTAGATCTAAGTATCATTCGAAACACCTTGACGGAACCACCGAATCCTTTCTATGTTTGGGGATCGACTTTGAAAACTACACGGCTCCTCTTAGAACTTTATAAACCTGTCGTGACGAAAAAATACAATAAGGAAAAGTAGAAACTGGGAACGCGTGATCCGGAGTAATTAGACAACCACCTAATATAAAATTAATGTAATGAGATAGGTTTGTTTAATATTTTATACCCAATTCAGTTGCAACTCAACGAATTGTTATGAAATAAAGTACAACGTCTTAAGGGGAAACGGGAGCGATGGTGTTACGCATGTTTTTCCCGATAAGATGGCGTTGTGTGTCATAAAAAGTATGCCCAAAAATCAAGTAATTCAAAAATTTGCCAAGAGATGTCAGAATGGTAGCTAATAATATTTAATGCATTTGGTTGATTTTCATTGATCTTTTAACAATAAATACTTTATAAATGTTATTTATACCGAAATTTTAATAGCTTAACCTCTTCTCAGACTATAAAGTTTCATCCATATCAGATGAGTGTTTCCAGAAATATTTTAAAAATTTTCATGATTATAATATTTTTCCAAAGATTTTAGATATTAATATCAATAATTGAAATATTTTATTTTCCCTTGTTTATATCTGATAATTGTAATTTAGAAATGTTCTATGATTTATCAACCAAGTAGATATGTTTCAAAATTAAAATTTTCAAACGGAATATTTAACAACATTCGATCTCTAATAACTCCATTCCATATAAGTAAAAAAAAAAAAAAAAAAAAAAAAAATGAAACGACGAATATGAATTGAAGTTTGATTTAAACAAAAAAAAAAAAAAAATTGTTTGTTTAGCACATTTGGAGATTAAAATAAAAAGTTTAATGAATTCTCTAGCAAAGAATAACGATAGAGTAACAAATAGCCTATTTTTCATGCTGATATACTATAGCTCGACAAAAAATATGATTACGAAAAGTTTCATTCAGAGAGATAACTCGTATATTATTTCCAGCTAAACATTTTTAAAAAATCTGGGGTGCTTGTCTGTCCAGATTTTTTGTGTGGAGATATATTTAGTTGCCCTAAGTTTCAAAATTGATGACGCAATTCATAGATGGCGCTGAGCTACATATGCTTCCACATCAGTAAAGTGTACTTCAAACAAATTTCACGAAAATTTTTACTGAAATACTTTTTAAAAAGCATCTAAAAAATAGACGATTTCTGAATTTTAATCAAAATCGTTGAAGCGAATTTTGAGAAAATCGAAAAAAAAAACTGAAAAAGTACATCAGTAAAGTACTAGTACTTTTTGGCCGATTTTGTTCAAAAGCTTATTTTTACCCCTTGAGCGGAGGTGTGTCTGACTCAAATATAAAATTTCAACCCCCTGCTGAGATATTTTGTTCACAAACAGACAGACCAATTTGCGGGACGCACTTTTTTGGAGTCAGGGGATCTCAAACCGTGTGTTCATCAAAATCTCGACATCGAATTTTTGACATGATTACAATACTTTCTCTCTATATACATATATATATATGTAGGGTAAGAAAAAGTAAAAATAAGTATATAATTACAATTCAGATCATTTTTGTTCCTATACATATTTCTGTCATTTATTTCTCTCATCAAAAAATTGATTAAAATTCTCCAAAATATTTCGTAATTCTTTTTACAAGAATTAAATCTTAATTAATTTTCAAAATTCATTACATTTCTCATTTTAGAGAGAAATTTGAATGGAATTCAAACACTCCCTCTCTCTCTCTCTTGCACCCTGGTTTGAATTTCAAACTCAAGGGCCTCTCTACTGTATTGGGTTGTTTGATTTCGAGGTGAAATAATTACTTCGACGACATACCAACTTGTTTATATCGCTAATACAAATTGTTTCTACAGGATTAAAAAAATAAACAATAAAATAAATATTTGTGAGTTTTAATATTTAAAAAAAAAAAAAAAAAATTACCACCAATAAATAAATAGAATTATTACACAGGTCTACCGAGACCAGAGTCACTGGTCACATTTGTAATTTGTTAACCAGTGCTTACGGATTTCAATAAATAAATGTTTATTGCATTCAGGGAAGGTAAAAAATCTATTAGAGGAATTCAAAGTTGAAAAAAAAATTCGATTTTTCTGAACTTTTAGCCATATTTTGCACTATTAAGGGGGTTCAGGAGCGACGTCTAAATGTAATTAAAAAAAAAAAACAGACTATTATCCGGAATTTTTCAATGCGGTTTTTTTTTTAATTAATTATTGTAAATTCATAAGAGATTATTGGGACATCGCGCTATAATTTTTTTAATGACTTATTAAAAAATTACCGTAATTAATTTTTTTGTTATCAAGCAAATACAAAAAAACAATCGGCCTCAATAATCTTTAATTTTTTTTTAATTTAAAAATGAATTTATTGTTATTATTAATCATATATTCATTAAGAAATTTTTAAAATAAGCTTAGATGATTTATTTAAAAATTAACTGTCAAATTAGTTCAGCATTCTTGCAATAGATTGCAGGCTAGTCTAACAACCGATCGCCTAATGACCTATATCTATATATTTTTATGCTTTTATAAAAGATACATAATATATAATAACATTTATAAAGTATTTATTGTTAAAAGATCAATGAAAATCAACCAAATGCATTAAATATTATTAGCTACCATTCTGACATCTCTTGGCAAATTTTTGAATTACTTGATTTTTGGGCATACTTTAATGACACACAACGCCCTCTTATCGGGAAAAACATGCGTAACACCTTCGCTCTTGTTCCGCCTTAAATCACCTCATATTGAACTGAAACTTAATATTTCTATTTACAAATTTAATTTTCTCTATATAGATTGAAATATTTGCACAAAATGGTATGAAGCAAAATAAATCGTAAAAAAATATTTTCCTGTTTTCTTTCTCTCTTAAATTTGTGAAAATAGACACTTAATTCAGTAAACTAATAGGAAGGGAATATATTAAGGACGGTAGTATATTGGTATATATTATTTCCTTTATATTTTTCCGTCTTTTATAGTCAACTATTTCGTTCGGGTTGCCTAACGAAGTGATAGCAGGCGTTCTTATTGATAAACGTAAAGCTTTTGAAAATATTATAGGAAATTGAAAACTTTACTCTCCACTTGACTGACTATAATTTATTTATTTATTAAATTATACCACTCTAACTAGCTTCCCTATTTGGCTGCTTTGCTTTGTCCGCCCTTCTCTTCCCTTTTCACTGGTAATATATTGAAACATCCAATTTTCCCTCTTCTTGTTGAAGAACATTTTAACCCCCGCCCCCTCCACCTCACTCTACCCAAACCACATCGTTTTTCTTTGGAAAATATAACCCAGATAAAATGAAATGACCGCCATCTTGAAACGTATATTTACTAGAAGAAGAAAAAAAAAGGAAATTTTTTTTCTTCCTTTTCTTTATATTGGAAATTTCAATTTTTTATTTTAGAAACTCATGCTTTTATTTTTAATAAATACATTATTAAATTTTATTTTTATATTTTTTGTGAATTTGGGGTGATTAGGGTGAAAAGATATTGTTAAATAAAAGGAAACTTTTTAGTATAGAGGTAGGTGATCTTATATCAAAGTCAAGTAAATTAAATAAAAATACTTGTTTTTAAGTAAACAAGAACGCATAATTCCCATCTTCAGGACGATAAATTGTTAATATTTCTTAGGTTGTATAAACCGCTATGTATCCATCTAAGGAATATTAATAATTTGTTGTCCTGAGGATGGGAATGATGCGTTCGCGAAACGTCGACAATTTTTTATTTTATGTGGACTGCCTACATCTTTCGGTTCTTCTGAACAAGGGATGTTCGAATATGGGAAAAAATTATCGATTATCGATTATGAAAAATAATCGATTATTTCGATTAATCGATTATAAAAAATAATCGATTATTTCGATTAATCGATTATAAAAAATAATCGATTATTTCGATTAATCGATTGTAAAAAATAATCGATTATTTCGATTAATCGATTATAAAAAATAATCGATTATTTTCCCAGTAAGAGAAAGTTGTGTGCTGCGTGGCCAGTCACCTGGTCCTACTAAATCTATTTCATTCGACCTTTTCGGGTTTTTTTCATAATCGAAGGGAAAGAATATTCGTAAATAATGCCATTTGTTTTTATACATATTTATTTTTTTTAAAACAAAGTCAGAGATTGCATATTCTTTTTTCTTTTCTGTTTTTATGTGAGAAAGTAATCATGCTTTTGCCAAGATTACAAAAGAATTTTATCAGAAAAAAACATTTGGCGCCTTATAGAGTGAAATGTATGAAATATTATAAGATAAAATAGATTTTTTTTTTTTTGTTCTCTTTCCTAATACTGACACGAGTGAGAAAAATTCTTTCTTCAATTTTCAACATACTAGAGACAAAGTTGAAAAACATCTTAGAAATAGGATAGGGTTATATTTTCAAATAAAAGAAAATCTAGTGGGTAAAGGAAACGAAACTCGGGGATTTCTATAGAAAATAATATTTTCTTCTTTGATTTAACTAATTTTTTTTTTCTTTCATTGTTTTCTATGGTAAATGGTCGGCAAAGTTGACCGCTTATATCTACTTTATTTATTTATTCCCCAAAATAAACTTTTCCTGCTCATCTCTAACCACTAACAATTGTAAGTTATATAGACCGAAACTCCCCAACTACGCTAATCTTTCGGCAAGGATGTAAGTTATATAGTTAGCTCAAAAATGTATTTTCTTAAAATCGTTTCCCCGAAATCGAACGCTTGAAAGGACATTAAAATATATTTTTTATACTTTTCTTTTTCTTGATTATTTGAAATATGTGTTAATTCAACCAAGAGAATTTTATTCCGCAATAAAATATGATTATTAATTTAATCTTAACGATCTCAAGCCCAAAAAGAACAAAACAAAAAATGAATTATTCATCATCCGAAACAAGATGGCGTGTATCATCCACTCGCTTTTTTTTTTAATTGAGAAATCGAGATCTAATATAGAGAGAAAAATCTGCGTCCAAAATCCAGAATCGAACGGGGTAACAGATGTTTGTTTTGTTTTTTTCATTAATTCATCTAATTTCATCCTCTTATTGGTTGTAAATAAATTGCTAAAAATAGTAATTTAAGTCCGTTGATTACGATATTTTATTTAATTTTCGCAAATTAATTTCCCCATTCCTAAAAATTATATTGTCTACCATGGAGGACCAGACGCGTATCAATGACAGATCTAGACCGAGACTAACAGATGTAAGTTATAATTTGCTATTATATTATAATATTGTCTAAAGAAAATTCGTTAATTCAATTTAATTAAATTATCATCTAAATAAATAACACTAGGTTAAGTTTCAAAAAGAGTGTCTGCCATCTCCACAGCCATAAAACATCAAGTTTTATATAAAGAAATTTTTAAACAGGTATGGGAATTATAATAAACTAGTATACTGTAGCTACAATGGCGAAGCGAAGGGAGTATTTTGAGCTAAAAATTCCTCTTCTGAAAAAAAATTTTTTATGTTCCATATTGTGCATAATATATATCGAACTGCCAAACAAATTTCAATTTAATTTACTTTCATGAATATGTGATAAAAAAAATAAAACAAACTAAAAACGCACTAAAAAACTAAAATAATAATCGTTGAATATTTATGATAAAAAAAGAAATCGAAATTGCTCTTTGAATATTTGAAAGAACGTTCAATTATTTTTTGTCATGAGTATTGTCCAAAAAGTTATTTTCCTCTTTTTAGGAATTTTAAATAAAAGTTTTTTTTTCTTTTATACAAATGAGAAAGAATTATTAAAAAATTTTTAATTAAAAAAATTCTTCTTTTTAAAGCACCTGAATTTTTTATTTGATTGGTACTTATTTTAATAACCGAGCGCGTGCGGGTTTTTGTGGATATGTGCATGTGTGTATTGGAAATCTTGGGGAAAAAAAATGTTCACCTCAAAGGAGAGAGATTAATGTTGAGGGTCTCATCATTAATTTCATTTGATTCACTCAATTAACTTAATCCATTTTCTTTTACTCTCTCTCTCTCTCTTAAATCGATTAGATCTCTAAAATTGATAGGTTGTTAGTTAGGGGCAACTCCAAAATTGGTGATACGATTAAAAAAAAAAAAGAGTGAGAGAGAAACTACTGACTCATTAATTGGAATTTGATATAAATAAGAATGAAAAATAACGGTTTGTTAGTTAATAGTAAGATTTAAACTTAAGACCGTAGGTTCTCGTTGAAACATTTTGTAAATTAAAATTAAATATACAAATTAAACACTAGGCTATTTGTTTCAAAGGTTTTATTAATTATAAAATCAACACTTGATACGTATTTCGACAATTTCTTGTCATCATCAGAATGTAAGCACTTCTGATGACAATTTCTTGTAATTATAAAAATGTAAGCAATTCTGATGACAAATTCTTGTCATTACCAAAATGTAAGCACTTCTGATGACGATTTCTTGTCATTATAAAAAGGTAAGCAATTCTGATGACAATTTCTTGTCATTATCAAAATGTAAGCACTTCTAATGACAATTTCTTGTCTTTCTTGTAAGCGCTTCTGATAATGTCGAAATAGGTATCAAGTGTTAATTTTATAATTAATAAAACCTTTGAAACAAATAACCTAGTGTTTAATTTGTTTATTTAATTTTAATTAGTTAATAGTTTTTGGGTTTGTTTTAATCTTACCAGAACAACAAATAAAGAACATGATCGACAAATCCTTGTTGATCATTGGGTTGCCTATCTTCCAGGCAAACAAATTTATACCACAATAAAAATTGTAAAGAAGGTTCCCTTTCTCAGTGATGCATTTTGGAAAAGAGGCCACATGCCAGTGCGGAGGAAGTCACTTCTCAAATTAGGACATGCTCCCTAACATAGAAGATATTGGATAAAAGGACCCAGGTGAAACCAGAAGTAAGGAAGAGTTCACTAGCTAGAAACTAACGCATGAAAAGGAGTTAGAGCTAGGAAATAATGTTACTTCACGGGGTGCCAGTAGATGACTACGGCCAGAGACCGGTTGTGTTTGAGGGGTGTGTCCGGGCACCTTGGGAAAAAACGGGGATTCCGGTAGGAATTTCAAATAGTAATAATAAATGTCAGACCTGACATGTTGTGGTTACTCTGGGGAGTTACTTTCATGGGAATAATACTGAAGTTTCTGTTTCTTCATGAAAATTCAGCTTTATGTATTTTACAATTGAGAGACAATACGATATCGATCTTTCGAAACGTCAAGAGAAAGTTAAAAAATCTGGTGTGACTGGCG
The DNA here is from genome assembly GCA_023213315.1 of Euborellia annulipes. Taxonomy (NCBI): domain Eukaryota; kingdom Metazoa; phylum Arthropoda; class Insecta; order Dermaptera; family Anisolabididae; genus Euborellia; species Euborellia annulipes. The sequence continues at coordinate 9,984 of JAKCPI010030902.1, forward strand.
CACAGCACACAACTTTCTCTTACCTTCGGTAATCGAAAGTTGTGTTCTGTGCTTGTCACACCAGATTTTTTGTGTCGAAATATATTTAGTTCCCGACAGTACGGAACATATGAATTCAGATGTAAAATTTATAAGTATGGGAAAATATTTATATTTTGTTACCATGGCAACCATTTCTCCTATCCTTCCCTATGAAATACAAGAGTAAAGTGGTCTTCAGAAGATTTCAATCGCAAAATGAGAATATACATTTTAAAGAGCATCTAAAAAATAATTGATTTTTGAATTTTAAAAAAAAATCGTTGGAGCAATTTTGAGAAAATTGAAAAAAACTGAAAAAGCACATCAGTAAAGTACTAGTACTCTTTGGCCGATTTTGATTAAAAGCTTATTTTTCCGGTCCCGGGGTGTGTTTAACTTAAATATAAAATTTCAACCTCCTAGCTCAATTCCTTCATGCTTAAAATTGAACACACACACACCCACCCACCCACACACACACACACACACACAGACCATGTCGAGAAAACCACTTTTTTGGATTCAGGGGACCTCAAAACGTGAAGATCCATCAAAATCTCGACATCGAATTTTTGACATGAATCCAATACTTTCTCTTTATATATATATTACATATATACATAGGTAAGAGAAAGTAAAAAGAGAATTTTTTTCTTGTTATCTAATTTATACTTGGCTGCCATCTCATTCTGGTAATTATTTATATTATTTTTTTTGGGACTATTTCAAAATGAAATGTATTTTGTAATAATTGAAGACTATGAAGAACATTTTTCATAACAAAGTTATTTTTTACTAGCTCCATCGCCCTTCTTCGGCAGGTTTTGCGTCTTTGAGCCGTCTCATTTGGGAATTTGGGGAACTGAACTTTATAAAAGTGTAAAAGAAATTACAATGGGAAGTTGTTCAAACAGAAGGTGACAGACAAGACTGCCACTCTGTTATTATTTATAGAAGATAGAAGAAATTTTTAATTAAGAATACAGCTAGAAATAATTTGAGGACATCAATTTTCGATTATGCCGGTAGACTAGCAAGCGACCATTAAATCCATTTGAAAAATTTGTATTTACTGTATTTTATTAATTGGCGCCTTTATATCCTACTGGAATATTCAGCATGGAGTATTAAATTGAACATAAAATTAGAGGGGGAGAAATGCTCTTTAGCATTCCCTCTCTGTAACGTATAATTAGTCGCAGATCGTTTGACCAATTTTCTTTTTTTACTGTCGATTTGGAACCAGATTATTAATATTCACAATGTCAACACCTATAACATTCATCCTTTAACCCATTTCTTCCCGGCGTTGCGTATACGCAACACCAAGTTTAACTTCATAAAATGCAGTCAAAATGAAGTTTTTATGCAAAAGTCATCATTCATTTATTAAAAGGCATTCATAAGCTTTCTTTCTATGTATTTACATTTCAAAATAAGTGCAACACTCCGTGAAAAAAAATTAATTACTGAACACCTGTTTTTATCAATATTTTTCAATAATTTTTTTCAAGTACTAAAATATAATTAATTCAACTTTTATGTACATATTCCAGAATGTTATAGATGTGGAATACACATATATTTTTTTCTTAAATATATTAGACCTATGACACAGTAGCGAATGATACATTTATCCGTTGCGCTGACGCAACGTTGGGAGTTCCCAGCGCAAGTTTTAGTAGTAACATCGTATTATAATATCCTTCTATGACTTTCGTATTTTATTTTATTATTATTATTGTTTTATTATTTGTCCTATTTTTCAATTATTGAACATAGAAATGGCTTTCTACAAAAAAAAAATACTAACAGCTGAGAAAATTATAGCTATTTTTGAGGAATTAGAGGGAGAAGAAGCCATTTATGTAGTCATGATAACTCCTAAAGTAGATAAACTAACTGATGAAGAAGAAATAGAAGATGGACTTATGATTATCATTGATGGGGTGAATAATTACAGTAGATATGGTGCTACATTTAAAATGTATGCCAGTATAGACGACAAAACAGATATATCAGTACCTGACACTATAAAAAATACTTATGATGAACCACACTAGAAAAAAATGTATCCTATAACAAAGGAGCCGAAGTGTGTCCCAACTAACAGTGATACGCCTAAAAACTGTAAAGTCAGATGTGTCTAAGAAATAAAGAATAAATTTGGGAATTTGACACGCTTACAATTGTTTGAACATTTCTTAGACGAAATTGTGAATGATATAGTAGAGTTTTGAATAAACTATGCTCAAACTAAAATAACCTGACAATTGTAATTTCAATAAGAAGAGGACAGAACTCTCTATATTATAATCCGCGATGAAGAAAATGCGCAGACGAGATGCAAAATTTGCAAAATCCAGATGATCTACATATGCAAAAAATATCAGTTTCACCTTCATTCACATTTTTTTTTAATTTCAATAGTAATAGAATCAATCTTGTTCAGTTTTTTCATACAATCATTAATATTTAACATTTTGAGCAAAGAAAAGTAGGTGATTGAACTTAAAAAAAAAAATTATTTTTTACCAGGAAACTCCCAACGTTGCGCCAGCGCAACGTTATGTTATGACAAAATGACAACACATACTGCTAATTTTTAATATTTATCATCTTATTTGAATTACTTTTAAGTGGAATTGATGACAAAATAAAATATTTTTTCAAAATTTCTATTGTCGGGAAGATATGGGTTAAAGACTTTAGACAATATCTTAATTTAAACAGGAGTGAGCATATAAAAAAATGTAATTTAAAAGAATAAGATATAAAATTTTATATGTGCATCGGGGGGTTTGTATAAGGAGTAGTTGATAATAAAAAGTAAAAGTCGACCTATTAAAGGAGAGTTGGATTTAATTGATGTTCTATCATAGTATTGAACTATCTATTATGAATGGGTTGAATGCTCTGGGTCTTTGCCCCTTGAAAATTGCCTGGGGGCCCCCAGGAGCCACCTGAAGAATGCCGTCCAGCTACAACACATCACTCCTGATGCCATTTGCCAATCGACCCAAGATCAAGACACAAACAACTCCCGAGATAGATAGGCCTACCCAAAGGAACAACAGGACACATTCAACGCCCATTAAAATTGACTTTATTTATTATCCAAACTGGACACTAAACTAAGTTGACCTAAAGAGAAAGAGAAAGAAACAAAAAAAAAGCTTGAATTTCAACTTGGAATTTTTTTTTGATACATAAAATAAACAAATTAATGAAGTGATTTTATCTAGAGATTAGATGATGATTTATTATTTGCTCCATCAATGAAAAATGTTTACTTTATACATTCATTAGATGTTATTATATGACAACTATAAAATGTTTAAATTTTATTGCTTACCTACAACAGGTTGTTTTTTTTTTAACTTTATGCAAAAATCCTGAATATTATGCGTGAAACTATTTTTAGCATGGAAGTAAAATTATTTAGAATATGCATATTTGTATAGTTGCCTTAATCAAAGGATATAGAATTTTCTCTGAATTCTAATATGAATTTTTTTAATATCTTCTTCAGACTTAAATCTATAAGGTGAATTTAATTTTAAAGAAACCGAAAGTGAAAAAATATTCCGAAAGAAGCTAAAGTAGTAAATTTAAGCAATTTCGAATCTTAGCTATAAATATATTGTAATCCACCTTTTCTTTATTATAGCTACAACTTGACAACACTTCTTTTAAAGACAATAGATTATAATAAAATCGATATGGAAGAATTCAAACATTTAGCGAAAAACCAAAAGAAACAACTTTCAAGAGCCGAAATACCAATATTACTAAAAACCTAAAAAAATTAAAATATTTTCTAAAGTTTTATCAAAAACGATTCATATAAAAAATTGTTATATGTAGCATTTTGTATCTTTAATCTTTAGGGACAAGCTAATTATTAGATGACACCTAAATAGGGTTCAATAAGTATGTACAGCTGGGAATCACAAATTAGGAAAATTTGTAGAAAATAACAGCTTTTTCTTCTCTCCCACCATTTCAATATTTTGCAAATATTTCGGTTCCTCTTCAATTATCTTCAGTGCATATATAAAAATTCTGGGAGAAGTTGTCACAATTTTAAAAAATATTTTAGAAAATTGTGACAACCTTTCAGAATTTTCATAAAATCTATGCAGTGATATCTTATAAAGGGACCGAAATATTTGCAATAAATTGTAAGTAGTGAGAGAGTAGACAAGGCTGGTTTTTTTTCTTCTCATTTTCCTAACCTAATTAGGTTAAAGAGAAGATGTAAACAAGCCATTGGAGTCCGATGAACTAAAACAAAAGATATTCTTTAACTTTTTATATACACTCGTATTGTGTTTTAATTCATCGGACTGGAATGGCCTGTTTTCAAATTCCCTGAATATGTACAGACCTGGGTGAGTGCTATCATCTAATTAAGGTCAAGACATAAAAGTTGTTCAAAATGCTGAAAATAGCAAAGCATGATAAAGTTTAGAACAGTGTTTTTCAACTTATGAACCGTAAAAAATATATAAATTAAGTAAAACCTACAAGGTTCAAAAATGTTATGCGACCCGCAGGTCTTTTTGGAAATGCCCGGTCTACTCAAATATTCATGATAGTAGAATAAGGATGCATAAAGAATAAGTGTACTATTAACTATAAAGCAATTGAGGAACAGTTCTTTACGAATTTTGATTTTCAGTTTAAATAAAGTTACATTTTACATTGTTGCATTTTATCGTCATCGACTTTAAAGTTCTTTTATGAACCTCAGTCCATTTTAGGGCTCTTCTTCACAATATGACAATAGAAACTTTGTTAGAACTAGAACAATCCGAAAGTTATTAGAACATAAAACTGCTCGTGTATTTCGGGGGGTAGTCAGACAAAAAAAAAAGATCATTTTAAATACTCTCTCTTTTCATTTAACAAAGACCCTAATCTGTCTGCTCTTAGCCAACCAACCAGCCATAGGGCAAAAAAACGACCCGGGTCATAAAAAATGGTCCGAAATCCAGACAGCCTGGAACCGAGAAGGGTCGTTCCTTTTTTTGCCTCAATCATTTAAAGATTATTATTCACAAAAGAAAATACGTAACAATAGAAGAGTTTTGATTAGTAGAAAATCACATCTTAAGAAGGAGTTATACACCAACATTTGGGGGTTGAGAAAAAAGTCATAATAAAAATATATTTGAATGGAGGTAATAAATAAAAATAATCAAATTGTATGATGGTCCACTATTTAATGTAATAAAGGACACGAGAGTTTTTTTCTCCCTCTCTACATTTTAAAAAGGATACGCGATAAAAGCTTTGTGACGTTATACATGACAAGATTTAAGTCATTTATGATGATGATGATAAGTGACGAGGGTTAAAAAAACTCGTCAATATTCCAAACATCAGATTATTATTGACTATAATAGCTGTACAGTGGACCACGCTAGACCGTTTTAGTATTTTGAAAATTTTTATCATATAGAGATTGTTCCCTTTCCGCAAGAACCCCATATCATTTTTTCTAATTGATAAAGCGATTTTGTTTGACTAATTTTGAATTTCACCTTCAGAAAATAAATATAAAATTCTTTGTGATGTGCGATTATTATTTATATATTATATATCTTTTGCAAAACATTCAGGTGTGATTTTGAGAGAGAAATAAAAAGATGATTTTTATAGTCTGTTTAGAAAAAGATATTTATTAGTAGTCAAATGGAAATGTATGCGAGTCACGGGCTCTCTGCCAACACTTAACTTTGGTCATTAATTGAATCTGACTGAAATAATCCGGAGATTCTTGTTTATCTTAAAGAAAAGAGTTGTTCTACCGCTATTACTTTTTTTTTTGTAAAAAGAAATAGGCGTTAGACAAGATGTTTCACTTGTTTGTTCCTGCTGAGAATGGTTGCTTTTTTTTAGAAAGTTGTCCCTAGTATTACGATTGATAACCATAAGAACCACACATTTTCATTGTTGCCAATTAACTAATAAATAATAAATTTTTTATAATCTTATCAAGATATAATAAAGACCACCAAACCACCAAGTTATCGAAAGGAAGAACAACAACAACAACAACGCTACCAGCGAAATTTCGGTGAATATTGTCAAATTTCACTAAATCAATTAACTCATCTCACATTAATTGAAAATGATTAAATACAAACCGTCTAACTTTGATAATATGATAATGTAAGAAGAAGTAGGGTTCATTCGTTAATCTATTAATTGATAACAACAATGCGTAAAGGTTGTTGAAACTCCGAACAACAATGTAATGTAGAAAACAACAATCACCTTTAAGAAATATGGACAGATAATCGGTGGCAAAACTAAGTTGAATTGCGTGCTTCCAGGATATTGATGAGTTGAGATTAATGGCGTCTTACCTGAAACAAAAGAAAAAAAAAATAATATTTTTTTGATATAAGATTAGATGTAATTTTAGTTTTAGAGAGTTATAAATAAATAAATACAGAAGTTTATTGAATCATTAGAGATATACAAAAGATATAACAGAATTTTATAAATTATCGACTTGGAGCCATTGCAATCCAACGAGATAAGTAACTTTCTCAATGAATTTACTGATCTGAGTAGTTCATACATTTTTCAGTTTTGAGGAAAAAAATTTAAAAACCCTCAGCTTACTCGAGAATTATAAACTTATATATTTGAATTAGATTCAATGAATACCTTCAATCATAGATTTATTTAATAATTTGTATAATTTTTTTGTTGGTGGCCCCTCAAGCTGGAGATCCTGAGTTTAATTCCCGGGTGCCATGGGATCTTCAGTCTTTCTGATTTCCAGAACACCGATGACCCGGAAAGGCGGAAATATTGGGTTTGGAAGTTTGGACCACCAACAAAAAAAAAAAAAATGATAAGCAGTTTTTTATCATTCTAGGAAAAGTGATAAAAAATTTCATTAGAAAAAATTTTCTAATCTCTATATAAATAAGTACAATTGACTAGGCCTATGTATGTCTTGTTTCAAAGAGTACAAAATTCATACTGTGAATATGCAAGTGTGATTCTGTACCTTTTAGAGTCTATTTTTTATCAATACTTGTATAAAATACAAAATTTCTTCTTTCTTTGTTCTTTAATAAATTTTTGTATGAATTTCTCTCTCATAAAATAGAATTTAAATTAGTATAGTCTACTACTATATATTCCTGTGAGGTAGAGAGTACAAATACCCAAGCCAACCAGGCTCTTGTTTATTTCCCTTTAGAGGGGAGGTTTACTTTTGAACCTGAGCCAAATTCTCTTGTATTCAACTATTGACAATTTATTTATCAGCCTTCATTAAAATTCAGGCTTTTCTATTTATTATATTGCCTATAAATAAATTTCCCACACTCTCATTTGCCTAAAAAATTAGCACCAGTCCGCCTTTTGGGATACACTCGTCCTATTTAAAAAAAAACCTTTCGAATTTTAATTTATAATTCATTTGCAGTATATGGAGAAATAATTTTTTTATTAAAATGTTTTAAAAATAATATGGATGAAGGGTTGAGTGATAATAATAAAACAACCCTCTACCCATTAATGATTGATAAAAGCTAAAATAATTATTTATAATTCATTGTTACCTTAGGCTATATGATATTCTCTAGCCATTATACTTTCATTTTAATAATATATTTATTATTATTAAAAATAATTGATGAATGTGAAACAAATAGCCGATGCATTAAAAAGGGAACACAAGTAGAAAACGGATGGGTGGGACTTAATATTGACCCTCACTGTACTTCATAGGAAAGATAGGAGAGATGGTTGCCATGGTAACAAAATTCCCATTTCCATTTTACATCTTGAATTCTAAAATACCGGCGGAAACTAAATATATGTCGACACAAAAAATCTGGTGTGACAAGCACACAGAACACAACTTTCGATTACCGAAGGTAAGAGAAAATTGTGTGCTGCACGACCAGTAACACCAGATTTTGTATTTTAACATAATCACTACCACTACCTTTTGTGAAGGACAAAAGTCAATAGGAAGATTGGCAATATTTGCATTTGTAAATAGAGTCATTTCAACTCTAGAATGTGAAATTACTTTGCCACATAACATAAACTTAACTGATCGATCTCGAGGCTGGAGGGCGGTTCCCATCGGTGGGTTGCCTCCCCCTTTTTACACCCCTAGGCACTCTCTCTCTCTCAATTCGGTCAAACCAAAATGCACACAAATTGCTTTTCATCAATGTCAGGATATCAAAAAGAAAAAAAATGTACAATCATTTAACGTCATTCGGAGATTTTTAAAGGTTTGGGTTAAATATTAAAGGTAGTCGAAGCAAAGTGAGATCTATCAATATTTAAAGGATTCGTATAAATCAAGTGTTGTTATTGATAGGGATAGCGGCTGAAATAAATACATGTAGGTTATTAATATATGGATTTTTTTTTTCTCACAAGTCAGAGGGTAACATAATGAAGAAAATATTAATTAATAATTTATCAATGGGTGAATTAGTGGCTGGGGATTGGGGGGGGGGGGAGTTGCGAGGATGCACGCAAGACTCCTTGGCTTTTAATCAAAATCACTTGGGTGCATTTGAGAAAATCGAAAAAAACTAAATAAGTATGTTAGTAAAGTACTAGTAATGGTGCCTCCTCTTCATTTATGGACAGGATCGGGGGGGGGGGGTCGCATGTCTCGCATAAGCTCAAAAATGCTGGTTGGAAGGATATAATCAGTGAAAGGCAACATCACCTCGCCTGTTTGTGCCTAAAGATTGTCAAAGGGACACCTCCTTATCTTCTTGCCAAACTGGAGTATCGCACTGATGTGCATCATCTTAACTTAAGAAGAAGGAAGGAAGAAGACTAACTCAATACCGAAACACCGGTGTGAAAAATTTAAGGGTACCTTCTCTTATAGCGAGGCTAGGTGTCTGGACTCTGGCAGATTTTGATTTGACCGTCTCCTACAAAATCTTCAAGAAGAATTACAAGGCATATCTCCTCGGCAAGTCATAAGTGTAGTCATTTATGCAGTTATATTCCCTTTCATACCTCCCCCTCCATCCCTCTTTATATATTTAAGAAATTATAATTCAAATTGTGGCCTCATCAGTTGCTGAAATAAGGAAAACTGCTTCAAAGAGCCTTTGTACTTCCAACTTCTATAAATAAAATAATAATTGTGAAATGGAAGAGAAAAAGCGATTTAACATTGGCTCTATGGAAGGAAGAGCCGAAAAGTGAATTTGAAAAATCTGAAATCTTTCCTATGAAGTACAAGAATAGAGTCTGCTTCAAAATATTTCAAGGGCAAAAAGAGAATATATATTTTAAAGAGCATCTAAAAAATAATTGATTTTTAAATTTTAATCAAAACGAATTTTGAGAAAATCGAAAGAAACTGAAAAAGTACATCAGTAAAGTACTAGTACTTTTTGGCTGATTTTGTTTAAAAGCATATTTTCACAAGTTAGAGGGGTGGCCAACTTAAATATAAAATTTTAACCTCCTAGTTCATTACTTTCATGCTTAAAAATCACACACACAGAGACCAATTTGCGGGGCTCACTTTTTTGGACTCAGGGGACCTCAAAACATGCATATCCATCAAAATCTCGACATCGAATTTTTAACTTTCTATATATATATTTCATATATATAGGGTAAGAGAAAGTAAATTTTTCACTGTAACAAAATCTACAGGGGGATAAGGAAAACACAGTGAAAGCTTGGAATGGAATGTTTCATCTCCCCTATTTCCTATCTGGTGGGTTTAATTTTATAAATGTTAACTTTTTGAAATATTTCAACAAATATTAAAATCATCATCATAATTGTTATTATTATGAATATTAATGGTAAAAGTTTAAAACGAAGCTAGGAGCAATTAAAGGCTGCGAGGAGGATTGCATCTCTCGATTTATTTCTCTTTTTCTTTTTAGACAATGTCATTCAAATTATAGTAATAAAGAGAAGAGAGAAAAAAAAGATCTCGCTCACTCTGACAGCTGGATACTTCACTTCTTATGAGTTCAATTACTAAGGGGGGTCGAGGTCTCTTTCTCTGGTCGTTCGTTGACATTCACTACTTAAAATTATATATTTTTTTTTCTTTAATGTTAGCTACTAATTAAATTTTAAAAAGGAGAAATTCAAAAAGTTTGTGGATTGAATTGAAAATATAATTTTTTTTTTTTTTTTTAGTTCCATTCATTCGCTCGCTTTTTCTTATATAAATTTTTTATATAAAATATGATTTAAAACTTAATTTCCTGGCAAAGAGAGTTATGTTCATGATAGGGGTGTGAGAAGGAGAAAAATCTTGTTATTATATTAACGTCTTATCACCCCTTGTGAAATAAAATTTTTGAATTATTAATTAAATAGAATATACAAAGGAGAATAATTAATCTATGAATATATAGAGAAGCGTCGGATTGACAGGGATATTTAAGCAACTTCCCGTTAGAATTTTACGCTCTTATATAAAACATTAGTGAGTGCCCAGAAAAAATATTCGGGTTTTTGGGGATTTCAAAAATATTTTAAAAATTCATTATTTATCCTCTCTCTCTTTTTCCTTATAAAATATACTAGATTAATTAATTAATCGATATTAATTATTAAGTGAAAAAACTTCTTTTTTTTAAATATATTTATATAATTTTAGAAAATAAATTTGAAAAATATTTTTAAAGGAATAGGAGTTATGTTTTTTTTTTTTTTTTTATTCAAACACACAGCGTTTCGGTAACAATGGAGTTCAGAACTACATTATTGTCATGAAGATGGTCGCATAGACGAACGAAACATTGTTGTAGTTTTTGAATAAAATAAAGAAAAAACATAATTTATTATTCTAATGTATTTGAAATCCATGCTGCCCATCTCTCAGATCCGTGGTAAACAATCAGGTAATATTTATTTATTTAATCAGGAAGCCGAAGGAACTTTGCAGCCAGGAGATTAAAAAAAAACTCTTTTATTTAATTTTTTATTTAATCTCTTGGCTGCAAAGTTCCTTCAGCTTCCTGATTAAATCTCCACAGCCATAAGACATTAATTGATTAATTAATTAATGCATTTTTTTATATCTATTGTTGTTTCTTAAAGTGTTATTTATATAATTTTCTTTTATCATGTTTTTGATATCCAAAAGTGTGTTTTATAATTATTATGTTTCTATAAAAGAGTTGTTCAGAAAAATTTTCTTATATAGCTACAGTATCTATGTTTTTTTTATTCGAGTCTCTATATAATAAGATTTTAAGGAATCTCTAAGGACCTGTTGATTCACTCCTTTGTTTACCTTTTGTTTTTTTTACTTTTCTTTTCTATATTGACTACAACTATTCAATTTTCTTTTTTAGTACACCACAACTTTTTATTTCTAATCATTCTCTATTTATCAATTTTTTCAATTCCTTGTAGTTTTTTTTAAAAATGTTCCCTACCACAATTTTTTCCATTTGTTTACCTTTTGAAATTTTATTGATTCTCCTGTCATTACCGTTGCTAAGGACCTCTCTCTATAGATTCTTTACTTTTCATTTTTCAATTTTTTGACTTAAATTTTCTAAATTTTTGTTCTTGGGCACTCTATTTAATTATTTTTTAAATTTTTTAATTCATTTTTACACATTTTATTCCCTTTTTAAAAAAAAGGTGACAATTTTAAATTTTAATATAATGTTTACATTCTATCCAAATCAAAACACAATAGTTGTCATTTTTTTCTTAAATATGGAGAAATAACCTCTTTTAACCTCTCATTTTTTTGACAGATGACAGATTTGACTTTTTGGCGCCCAACGAGTTGCGTCATCATCATAACATTCTTTGATGAACTATCATGATTACTCTTTGTGATTTAATTTTAATTCTTTTATTTTCAAACATGTTTTCCATATATTAAATATTAAATTTATATTTATATTTTTTTGCGGATTTTTTGATTTTTCATTGATTTCTCTTTGACAATGGAAATAAAGGAACAGCGAGGGTTCGCCGCAGGCGAACCGGAGCGTAAGACTTTTTTTGCGGATTTTTTGATTTTTCATTGATTCCTCTTTGACAATGGAAATAAACGAGCAGCGAGGGTTCGCCGCAGGCGAACCGGAGCGTAAGACTTTTTTTGCGGATTTTTTGATTTTTCATTGATTCCTCTTTGACAATGGAAATAAACGAGCAGCGAGGGTTCGCCGCAGGCGAACCGGAGCGTAAGACTTTTTTTTGCGGATTTTTTGATTTTTCATTGATTCCTCTTTGACAATGGAAATAAAGGAACAGCGAGGGTTCGCCGCAGGCGAACCGGAGCGTAAGACTTTTTTTGCGGATTTTTTGATTTTTCATTGATTTCTCTTTGACAATGGAACTAAATGAACAGCGAGGGTTCGCCGCAGGCGAACCGGAGCATAAGACTTCTTTTTGCGGATTTTTTGATTTTTCATTGATTTCTCTTTGACAATGGAAATAAAGGAACAGCGAGGGTTCGCCGCAGGCGAACCGGAGCGTAAGACTTTTTTGCGGATTTTTTGATTTTTCATTGATTCCTCTTTGACAATGGAAATAAACGAGCAGCGAGGGTTCGCCGCAGGCGAACCGGAGCGTAAGACTTTTTTTTGCGGATTTTTTGATTTTTCATTGATTCCTCTTTGACAATGGAAATAAACGAGCAGCGAGGGTTCGCCGCAGGCGAACCGGAGCGTAAGACTTTTTTTTGCGGATTTTTTGATTTTTCATTGATTCCTCTTTGACAATGGAAATAAAGGAACAGCGAGGGTTCGCCGCAGGCGAACCGGAGCGTAAGACTTTTTTTTGCGGATTTTTTGATTTTTCATTGATTTCTCTTTGACAATGGAACTAAATGAACAGCGAGGGTTCGCCGCAGGCGAACCGGAGCATAAGACTTCTTTTTGCGGATTTTTTGATTTTTCATTGATTTCTCTTTGACAATGGAACTAAACGAACAGCGAGGGTTCGCCGCAGGCGAACCGGAGCGTTAGACTTTTTTTTGTGAATTTTTTTGATTTTTTCATTGTTTTCTCTTTGGCAATGGAACTAAACGAACAGCGAGGGTTCGCCGCAGGCGAACGGAGCGTAAAAGTTTTTTTGTGGATCTTTAAGTCACAAAAGAAGACGTTAAGTCATAAAAGAAGACGTTAAGTCATAAAAGAAGACGTTAAGTCACAAAAGAAGACGTTAAGTCATAAAAAAACACGGGGGGTCTGGGGGGCCACGCCCCCCAGTAGGGGTCTGGGGGGCAAAGCCCCCGCTAGCTTACAAGGAGCGAGCGAAGCGAAGCGCTTGTAAGCTAGTTTTATATAATGTTGTAACAACAATTTAGAGTGCTGTATGGCTCCGAGCCACAGCGGTGCAAAAGCTTTTCTTTTCTCAATTAAAAAAAAAAAAAAAAAAATGTTAAGCTTTAAAAAAAAAACTGTGTAAAAAATATTGAGGTTCATGATTATTTATGAAAATCCAATATCAAGACGAGGTTAAGAGACGCAAAACCGAAAGCAGGCGGCGCAGCTAGTAATAAAATAAATATTATTTGACATGGAAGCAAATTGGTAGATTACTTTCTTAATATCAATCTTATATATAGCAGGTCTATCTCAGTATAGAGGTAGAATATATCCAACTTTTATATTTTATGATTGATTGATTGATTGATTTGATTGACTTTGATATCAATCAAAAGAATCAACAAATCAAAATCCAAGACGTAAAATTTTTAATACTCTCTTTTTTCCTTCTCTTTTAATATCAACTTGAAGGCAGATCAATGTTCCGCTATATGACGTTTTTATTAAATTTCCTTTAATATTTTTCTACGGAAATTTTATTTTTTTTTTTTCGTATTAATAATAATTATTAAAATAATTTAAATGGAATATAAGGCCTTTCCCTTGCGCGAAGTGAGCAAAAAGAGGGTGAAAATATTGAATGAGGCGGAAGAAAAACACGAAAATAAGGAAATAGAAAATAATACAAAGAGCGAGAAAGGGTGTAGGTCTATAATATAAGCATATCACCCGATATTCTTTTAGTTTTTGTCGGAATTTTTTTATAAACACTGCAGGCCAAAAATAAATCAAAGACAAACATCTAAAAAAAATGCATTCATTGTTTTGACTAATTGAATAGTTTTTGACCAAAGCTTCCAGTATATGTATCTATGTCAAAAATTCCATGTCAAGATTTTGATGGAAACGTTTTGAGGTTCCCTGGGTTCAAAAAAGTGCGTTCCGTAAAATGGTCAGTCAGTCTGTGTTCAAAATAAAGGAAATGAGTTGAAATTTTAAATTTGAGTATTCCGCTGAGGCGGGAAAAAAACGACAAAAAGGTACTAAAACTTTACAGATGTACTTCAATCTTTTCAATTTTCACAAAATTATATCTAATGATTTTGATTAAAATACAAAAATCAATTACTTTTTAGATGATCTTTAAAATGTAGGCTATATTTAACCATCAAACTTGTTTGAAGCACACTTTACTCTTGTACTTCATCGGAAAAGCAGGAGAAATAGTGGTGATGGTAATAAACTATAGATATTTTTCTATTGGAAGATTTACGAAAGGATGTAGCGTGCCAAGTTTATGTATGAGGATAGGTGTGAGCTAGTTTCTTGTCAATGAGAATATTAACTTTTAGAGGGTTTTCATCCGAATATTTTGGAAAACTTCTTCATTATCGGCTGTACAAATTTACAAAAATAAATAAACTCACTCAAATCATTTTATTTATTTTTATAATTTTGTACAGTTGCTGATGAAGAAGTTTTATTAAATGTCATCAAAATATTCGGAGAAAACACTGTAAAAGTTATTTTTCTCATTTCCATGAAACTGGCTAACTCATTTTTCGTTTAGATATCTCATATTCGATCACTTTTCTCTAATATTATAAACTTGAGTGTGATTTTGTTGTGTTTTTGTTAGAATAAGTTGTCTTATTGTTAGACTGCTTGGTAAATTTAAATGTGGCAATCGATAGAAAATAAGAATATGAAGTATAAATAATAATAAGGGTAATAAATATCTCGGAATATAATTACTTTCCATTACATCTAGTTAAAATAAATAAATAAAGAAAAAGAAGACAAATTTGCTTAATCTTGCCAAGAAGGTGCCAAAAATAAATTAACAATTTGTACAAAGAAGATATCATCTAAGAAGAAGAGAGTGTTCGATGGGGTGAATGAGAAGTAGTGGGTGAAAATCGAATCTAAGACGTGGTTTGCCTACAACAAACATCAGCAGAGAGGAGCAAAAGCAAAGAGAGAAGAAGCACAGTTGGTTGGCTACCACCATTCAGACAACACACATACCCTCACACAGTTACGCTCTACAGCAGCAGCAGCAGCTCCCTCGATCATAAATCACTGTTGATTACTCGAAACGACGACGAAAAACCTCCAAGAGAAAACCTGGAGTTCAGGATACAAGTCCATTTCCAAGTTGACATTCCATATACACTCACGCTTTGGGGGTGGGAGAAGTGGGGGGGGGAGAAGAGAGAGGAACTAAATCCAGTCTTTCTGTTTAAAAGAAAACAAAAGGAGAGAAGAGAGGCTAAGTGAACCAACCAATCCCCTCCCTACGCATTGGTCAAGGAAACTTTTTTTTTGCTATGTTTTTATTCCATTATTTGTTAAACATTGTAGAACAAAAACAATCAATTCTTTACGAGACATTAATTCTGCTTTTCTCCAGCCTATAACTATTATGAATCCTATAATTTTAATAATAAGAATTAAGAATTAATCTTACTTTCACTAGGTTTACTAGACGTCCGGAGTGCGTCCAGACAGTTCGAATTTGGAACACGTCCGGTTTGGCGTCCGGATTTGAGAAATGTCCGGATTTTACTAAAGTGGACAAATTGGGAAATTTTACTATTAAAAGAGCTTAATTATAATAAATTTGTAATTTATTAATCCCATAATACTTATTTTTATTTAATTTAAAAAGCTTATAAATCAAGCTAAGTTTGATAATATTTTTCAGGTCTCAGGATAGCTACAAACTCAAATTTATTTCAGTGACTAATTTTCAAAAAATTTTCTATACCCCCCAGACCACCCTGAAGTCGTCTGTCAATGGGCGTTTTATCTCACAGTCTACTTAAAACGAAATAAATTTTAAAATACGTCAATGACTTATTTAAAAAATATTGTATTGAGAAGGCGAATAGCCCAGAGGATAAAGCAGTTAAGCTTATAATCCCGAGTTGAAGACAACTCGAGCTCAAATCCACCTCATGGCAATAAATTATCTAACTCTATTTGAGATTCCTCCTCCTGAGGAAAGAAACGGGAACCCACCTCAGTATTATTCCCATGAAAGTTGCTACTAAGAGTAACCACAACATGTCAGTTCTGACACTAATGACTGAAGAGAGAGATGACTCAGAGAGATGCTTTTCAGGTAGATTTTTATTTTATTATTATTAGTATTAGAATTTTAGAAAGTTCGCTAAAATATTAGGGGAGGCCTGGCAAGAAAGAGCAATAGCCTTCAAGATCGTTGCTGTTAAGTAATGCCATAGATTAATTTCGGCTGGGTGGCCCCGAAAAACAAGCGTGTTGAAAGCCAGCCGGTAGCCATCGATATTAATTATATACACAAATATATTGTATCATCAATCCCTAATAACCTCAGTAGCCGAAAGGGGAAATTAAAAAAAATCTATCTATCGAAATAAATTGTTTTTTTTTTTTTTTTTTTTTTTGCAATACTCTCTATACCCATAATAAAAAGATGTTCTTAAAGTTTTTTTATTTTGCCGTAACATTATATTCTTCTTAAGAAATTTGAAATTTAATAATTTAACATGGCTAGGCTAGCTCAAATCTGAGTAAATTGGATTTTTAAACTTTTAATGAATATGTAAAATATAGAGTTTCTAATAGTATAATAAATTTATAGGAGTTGCCACCTTTCACGATTATATTAGCTATATATAATCAAGTTAAGAAATGATGAAAAGTACAAAAATTAAAAACAGTTGTCTGATTTTAAATTTATTTGATTGACTTTTTTAATTTCTCCTATAGGCTACTATATATCAGAAGTCCTAGGTGAGTCGAAAATTAATATAGGACTAAAAACAATTATGAAATCTGAATCAACTACGAATATGATTGGTATGGTTTTTCAACACTGGAAAGGTTTTGCTTGTATAATTGAAATTTAATGAAGTGTAAATAATTTAGATCAAACGGCATTCTGACATTGCATAATTGTGTTGTTTTAACATCGAGTTCTTTGACTCTCTCGGGATTCCCCAGGGAACGATTTGATAACTATAGCCTAAATCAAGGGAGGATTCAGAGGAGTTTCTGGGGAGGGGGAAGGGGGGGGGGCGGTAATCTGGTAGGACTGGTCGCACAGCACACATTTTTTCTTATTTTCGGTAATTTAAAGACGCATGTTTACCAGAATATACAAATCAAATTTTACATTAAATTTTTCCAAAAACAAAAAATATTTTTCTCAAATCTCGGGGGGTAATTATCCCCTTTACCCCTCCACCCTTGTAGCCTCTCTTGGCCTAAATAGGCTTTAATAGTTTCTTACGAGTCTAATTGTGTTCCAAATTATATAATTGTAAAATCGGTACTTATAATCTAATTCTGGTTCCTGGTGTGTTATTGAGTTATAATAAAATTTTTTATCTTGATGGTAAAAAAATTAATTCTTCTCACGCCAATTAATCACACATATAACTTAATGAAATAGTCTTCATTATAATTCAAATGAATATTTATTATATAGATAGAGATATAAAAAGGAAATAATTGATTTATATACATCGAAAAAGAGATAGTCGCTGATAAAATATATAAATTAAAACGATAACTATTTTTGATGAATTATAATCCCCTCTGAATGATTTATTTAAATTGGATTCGATTCTCTCTGGTTAATATTATTATTATTATTATTATCATCAGGATAATAGCAGCAAGCATTGTGCCTAATTACGAGAGGGCTCTGAGAGAGAGAGTGGCTTCAAGGGCCGATGTACCGATGCCAATGCATACAAAGCAACAACGACCATTTGTTATCAGCTGCCGGGGATTTGTCGATCGCCCTTTGATGGATGGATTGGGAGGAGAGAGTAACACACATACACACAAACAACACTTGAAATAAATGTCTCAACTTGGCAAAAAATTATCCTTTATGTGAATCGATCTTTTTTTTTTTTAATATCTTGATTTATTTTATTTATATTGTGCGATTTTTTTTTTAGTGAAATGAATGAATGGATCGAGTGTTTAGTATTTCTTTTATATTTAAATTGATGGAGGAGAAAAAAAGATATTAAATCATCATAAATCAATCTGAATGGTGTATACTATACATGTTCAGCAAAAGCGCAAAATAACAAGAATAATATTTGTAAATAATGAAATAAGAAATATCAAATAGATATGATAATCTCGAGGATCTATTAATTTAAATACGACAGCGGATATCTAAATATGTATCTAAATAAGACAAAAATATCATCATCATACTATAATATAAAGCACTAGTGGCTGACTTCCTGTCCCTGTGTGAATGTGCCTATCAGGGCGCTGAATGACCAGAATAAAAGGAAGTTGAGTCAAAGAGGGAAATTTAAAACTAACAAGTCAGAAAGGAAAATTTAAAATTTCCAAACAGTGAGCAAGAAGATGCATTTGTTCGTCGAAGGCGAGCAAGGGGGTCCAGGGGCGCAGCCCCCTAGGATGTAGAAAAGCTTGCCTTCGAGCTATATTAAAATCCGAAATATTCGGAGAAAACTCTCTAAAAAGTAATTAATCTCATTGCCAAGCATTCACATATCGACATACTGTAGACAGGGTCTTTCTGAAATACGCTGCCAAACTTCTGAAGTAGTTTTCTTATATTCAAATAAAGAAAAAAAGTTGCTTATAGTCTAGGTCCAAAAATGCTTAGTTTTCCATCTAGGCGCCATTTTGTATTTTTGTTTTTTTCATTAAATTTTTTTTTTATCTCCAGAATGGTTTGACTAATTAATTATGGTGAAATTTGGCATGGTTCTTACTGAGGTAAAGGACTAGTATTTAAAAAATACTCGATCTTATCTTATGATATTTTTCAAAATGGCGAAAATATTTCAAAGTGAAGTAAGTTTCAATAATGCGCATATTTCACAAATATCATAAGATAAGGTCTTGTATTTTTTAACACTACATCTTTACCTCTAGTAAAAAAAAAAACAAAATGGCGGGATAACGAAGTATTTTTGGACCTACCTATGCTAAAAGGAACTTTATTCTTTATTTGAAAACCACTCCAGAAGTTAGGCAGTCATTTCAGAAACATCTATATATCAATAACTTAGCACACCACATTCTTATAAATAAAAATAATTATTATTTATTAACTAATCCTGAACTCTCAGCTAACTAACCACACTACCTGAAAATAGAGTTTTATTTTGACCATTTTGCCGTCTAGGGGGCCTGAAAACGTATGTCCATCAAAAATCGACATCGAATTTTTGACATAAATCCAATACTTTCTCTCTGTTTTAATTTATATTAGGTAAGAGAAAATAAAAATAAATCTTTAAGCAGTATGTAAAATAGAACAAAATGATTGTGACAAAATACTTCCGTGACTTGCAAAACATCTTCCTCAAAGGCGTTTAATTAACGCCCTCCGCCTCTCCCTATTCTGTCAGCGGCATAGAAAAACCAAAATAGGAAAATAAAACGGGGCTCTTATTGGGTTGTATTTTCCTATATGGAAAGTACCTAAATAAAAGCGCTGCCGTCAAATAAATACAATTAAAATCATAGTTTTATTTTAATTTCTAATTAAATAGTATTCCAGACTTATAAATTTGACATGACTTAACAAACGTTTTTTAACATATTTTTTTCGATATATTCGAATCGAGGCATTTATTGAATATTAATATGGGAATTAAATGAAAATTTTTTTCATTTATTTTAATTTTAAGATTTAATATAGTCTATATTAAAAATTATAAATGACATTCCCTCTCCAGCAAGAATGTGCTGCATAGTAGTAATAGAAAGAGGACTGGACTTTATGAGCTCTCCCCCCACCTCCCAAGGGACACATTCACTTCCCGCTCGAGGGCTAACGTCCCCCTTCTTATAATTTAGTTTATTATTAAATTATATACAATATAAATCAGAGCCCAACTGTGTGGTCGGGGCTTTTAGACGTTTCTTAATTTTGAAATTTTTTTTTTTAATTTCCCGATTATACATATTAAGAGAAAATATTTAAAATGGCTTTCACGAGAATTTTACAATTTCATATATCAAAAAATCTGGTGTGACTGGCGCACAGCAACTTTCTCTTACCTTCGATAATCGAAAGTTGTGTACTGTGCTTGCCACACCAGATTTTTTGTGTCGACATGTATTTAGTTTCCGACAGTACGGTTATATACACCAGATTTTTGAACATCATATTATTACTGATCATTTATGATGAATGAGTGATATATTAGATTTGCTAACTTTAAGGGAAAGAACTCCAAATTCAGTTTTTTTATTAAAAGAGAGAGAAAAAGGAGAAAATATTTTAAAAAAAGTTGATTGTGCCGAATTGAAGGAGTTGATGATAGAGGAGTTTTTAATTAAATTTTTATTTTTTTGAACTTTAAAGTAGTAGAATAATAGAATAATCAGCTTCCTTTTTTTTTTTTTTTTTTTTTTTGAAAGAAGAAAATAAAAAATCCATTAGTCATAATTTGAAAAAATGCGCTCCACTTTTAATAGTATAATAATCAGGATAAAATGTTTACATGTCCTTTATCTTATTCATTATCCTTTATAAGAGTCTTTCTCTCTTGATGGATGAAAGAAAATATAGCATTATTTTATTTTCGTTTAATAAATAAGATGGAGTGTTATTTTGTTAAATATTTATTTAACTAAAAAAAAAAATAGAAGTTCAAAAGAATTCATTATTTTTGCACTTTACCTTGAGTATACGTATAAAATGTTCTAAATAGATAGGATACATATGTTTGTTTTTTTGCGAGGGTGTTCTTCTACTTTTGTTTTACTTTCTTTTAACTCTATAAATGTTAATATATAGAGAAAGTAATGGATTCATGTCAAAAATGTGGAGATTTTGATGGATATACACGTTTTGAGGTCCCCTGAATCCAAAAACAAATATGGTGTGAAGAGCACAGAACACAACTTTCAATTACCCAAGGTAAGAGAAAGTTGTCTGCTTGCCAGTCACACCAGATTTTTTAATAGTAGTGTCTATTTATTCCAGTGTTGCTTAAATAGAATTTTTTTCTCCAATATATTTGAATATCAATATGCTTATTGTTATCGCTTTTAGAAAATACATAAAATAATTTTATCCATACAATGAATGGTTTTCCAATTTATTTTAATGAAATTTTCTTTTTTGAGTATCGTTTAATAATACAAAGCCTAATAAATGAGAGAGGAGATGATTTAAAAATATCCAATGAAATTATAATATTTGTGAGGGGGCAATTGTTACTTTGATTCCATGAAATGAAATTTTCTTTAATTTAAGAAAGAATTTACGAACATAAAAATCGGAAAATTTAACTTCTAAGAAATTCTTAATAAGATCTGATTGAATTACAAAAATAAATTCCTCTAATAAATATTTTCCAGCAAATTTTAGTGGTTAAATCAGTTTAATTAAAAGAGAAGTGTCTAGATTAGTATAAGGGTCGGACATGAAAAATTTTAATCATGTCTAGTTATATTTATTAATTAAACTTTTAAGATCTATATACTTATATACTTTCTTATTAGTACGTATTATTTAATTAAAAAATTTTGGGGGTGATAAGTTCAATATAACTTAATTCGGCTTTAAAATTTCTAAATAGCAAAGCTAGTTTGTTAGAAAATAGTGCCAGATGAAGGAATAAATATGATGTTAAATTTATTACAAAAAATGAATAAAGATGCATCGTAATATTTTAGGTGATGATGGGATATTAAATAACAAAGAAAATAACAAAGAAGATTTCAATGGCAAAATGAAAATATACATTTTAAAGAGCATCTACAAAATAATTGATTAATAAATTTTAATCAAAATCGTTTGAGCGAATTTTGAGAAATTCGAAAAGATCTGAAAAAGTACATCAGTAAAGTACTAGTAGTCTTTGGCCGATTTTGATAAAAGCTTATTAAAAGCTTATTTTCACGTCTCAGGGGGGTGCCTAATTTAAATATAAAATTTCATCTTCGTAGCTCAATTCCTTCATGCTTAAAATTCAACACAGACAGACAGACCATGTCGCGAAAACCACTTTTTGGATTCAGGGATCAAAATCTCGACATTGAATTTTTGACATGAATCCAATACTATATATTAACATATATAGAGCTAAGAGAAAGAAAAAATAGTTTCATTTCGTTATTATCTGTATAGTGAACAAATATACACAAATGGATATTAGATATTAAAGTTTTAGAGTGTGAGAGAGAGAGAGTTAGTTGTTGGATGGAGAATAATAGTCAAATTATTCAAACAAACGTTAGATTGAGAAAACTTTGATATATTAATACATTCTCGCCTTTTCAATTAGGATTGAGCTGTTGTTGTTGTTTTGTTTGGGTCGATTTATGAAAATTCAAATTATATAGTAAAATATGCAAAATCCCAAGAATCTGTCAACCCGTATGAGATGAGACATCAGTTGAATTCCTTCTTCTTCTTTCTCTTCTTCATACTAATGATAATAAATATGTTGGAAAATGAGCGGAATGACTCATTTAATTGGAAGTGTTTCATGAATACAAAATCAACTCTTCTGTCGAACACATCTTTTCTCGCTCTTGCACTTTCTCTTTCTAATGAATTTCTTCATTTATTAGTTCTATTTTTTTATCTCAACCACATTTCAAGAAATGAATCGTAATGGGATAAAAATTATTCAATGTTTATTCTTTTTTATATTATACATAAATCAAATACTTTCTCTTACCTCTATATATGTTAATATATATAGAGAGAAAGTAAACTAATGGTTTTATGTCAAAAAATCGATGTCGAGATTGTGATGGATATACACGTTTTGAGGTCCTCTGAATCCAAAAAAACATGGTCTGTCTGTCTGAGTATGTGTGTGTCTGTGAACAAAATATTTCAAGAACCAAAAGAGCTATGAGGTTGAAATTGAATATTTTAGTTAGGCATCCTCCTGGCACGTGACACGAACCTTTTAAACAAAATCAGCCAAAAATTACTAGTACTTTACTGATGTACTTTTTCAGTTTTTTTCGATTTTTTCAAAATTAGCTCTAACGATTTTGATTAAAATTCAAAAATCAATTATTTTTTTAGATGTTCTTTAAAATGTGTAATCTCATTTTGCTATCAAAATTGTTTGAAGCACACTTTACTTTTGTACTTCATAGGAGAGATAAGAGAAATAGTTGACATGGTAACAAAATATAAATATTGTCCCCGTTTTATAATGAATTTTAATGCCTACGGGCTCGGTCTAGTTGGCAGCGTGCTTACCTTCTATACCGAACGTTGCGGGTTTGGACCCCAGGCAGTCCGATGATTTTATTTAAGCCATTTGGCATCCAAATGGCTTAAATAGAAATGCCTGGACCCCCAATAGATATTATAAATAATAACGGTTATCGTGAAAGTCTTAAATGGCCTAAGTTGCCGAAAAGACTATTGAATGTGAGTGTGTGAGTGTGAAGGAGAAAAAAGTGTGAATGTTTAAAAAAAAAATGAATTTTAATATAATGGCGGAAACTAAATATATGTCGACACAAAAAATCTGGTGTGACAAGCAGAGAACACAGCTTTCGATTACTGAAGGTAAGAGAAAGTTGTGTGCTGTTCGACCAGTCATACCAGTTTTTTTTAAACCGCGATTGTTTGCAATGAGATTCCATCCATATTGATTTTAATTGGTAGCTAATATAATTGAAATAAATGTTAATCGCTTTGGAAGGGAAGCGAATCAGTGACCGTTAAGATCATGAGGGTTTTACATCCGCTCTAAAGTTTTAATGTTTTCCTTTTAGTCACTTTTATTTATTTTTAGTAATTGGGAAAAATGCTCTCTAGCCAGACACTTTGTTCAGATTGATTAGCTCATTCATTCTAAACAAGTTTCTAAATAAGTACCTCGCAAAGATGATTGAGTTAAATCGTATATTTTATGAAGAATACCAATTGTCAAAGATAATCGTTAAAATTTCAGAACGAGAATTGAATTAAATGATTTTTAGAAATTAAACGCATTTGAAAATTATTTTCGTTATGTAGCCTTAAACAATTGGGTAATTAAACGATTGATTACCATCAATGATACGCTTGATCGTTATAGGTATTTATAATTATTAAATAAATGGAAATTAAAAAAAATTTAGTCCTAACATTTGCTTGTTTTGGGAGGCACTTGTTTGTATTTTTTTTTTTTTTTTTTTTAACATTCACACTTTTTTTCTCATTCACATTCACACAGTCTTTTCGGCAACTTAGGCCATATAAGACTTTGACGATAACGGTTATTTATTAATTTATCTATATTGGGGTCCAGGCATTCTTATTTAAGCCATTTGGTATCCAAATGGCTTAAATAAAATCATCGGACTGCCTGGGGTCCGAACCCGCGACTTTTGGTATACGAGGTTAGCACGCTAACCTCTACACCAAGCTCCGAGGGCGTTGTTTGTATTTATTAAATATAAAAAATAAAAATAAGTGAAATATTCTAATGAATATTTATTAATTGCATATATTCCGAAAACATAAGGTTTGCCGCCGGGAGTCGATACCACGGATCCTCGGAGAAATATTATATATAATTTCTTATTTATTATTCTAATGAAGTTTCTGACGCAAAATTTATAAAATCAACCAATAGTTTTTAGGATAGAGCGGTATGTAATAAAAAAAAAACTTTAAATCCACTTTTTTGAAGTTTGAACGTTCCAAAATTCCACCCTTTGACTCAAATAATTAATTAATTTCAGTTTTTGTTCCATGATTCTTAATCCCTGTTACAAATTTAGAGCCTAATTAATTCCATTTTCGAAAAAGTTAAAAATTAAAGTTCAAAGATAGAGTGGCTGAAGTAGATATGAGAGAATAAATAATAAAATTTTTAATAAATGTTGGCATTTATGCCAAACTAAATCATGTCCATAAAAAATGATTTTTATTTAATAATCAGTATATAGTATTAATTTAAATAAATTTGAATAAAAGTTATAATAAATTTATATATGCATAAATACATATGTATATTTATTATAGTTGGGTTATTGGATTCCAGGCCATTTGAGACTTAGAAGCGTTTGAATTCGCACGAGGAGTGTTAAGTTCCTCCCTGTGGAGTTATGTACTCAAAACAGAGTTCTCTCTCAGAACGTTTGAAACTATAGATCCAATGGTCCGTCCACAAATGGACAATTCATCTCTTATGTACATACATACACACATACAATAGTAGTTATGGTTCATATCATAACAGAGATAGGATAACATCCTATTGAACCCCTGCGCGTGTTCCATTATCCGTAACCCCCTTCCCCTTGTCCTAATGATAGTTGTACGACAAATTCGCGATTCGAGGATAGCAACTATATAAAGTAAAATCCAAATTGAAAAATTCCTTTTCAAGAAGAAGATTGAATTTACGAAGAACGAAGTCAAAGAACTTAAAAAAGAGAACGGAATATTAAAGAAAAAAAAATAATAAAGATTGCAAAATGAAGAAAAAAGTACAAAAGAAGATTGCAATCAATAAACAGTGTGAACCTCGCTTAACGAGCATAATTCGTTTCAGAATCATCGTAAAGCGAAACACTCGTTATGCAATACAATAACATTCTCCCCATAGATGTAGGAAGAAAAAAACACAAAGTTTTATATTTTTCCAAATGAGTCTAATTTCTAATATTTCGAAGGCACAAAGGATCTTCTTCTTCAGAGGAAGCTGAAACAATCATAATGTTAACAAAAGTATTTTTTACAATTGTTTAACGAAAAGGGCATTGTTATACCTCATTTTACACTCTGCTAACATTTCAATAATAATAAAACTTTGTGTTTTTATTTTTCCCTTCCTACATCCTTGCCGAAAAATCAGCGTGGTTGATGAGTTTCTGATCCATATTAAATATTAAGCCTAAATATAAAGTAGGCCTATCCTTCACATGAACAATAA
This sequence comes from Euborellia annulipes, assembly GCA_023213315.1. Classification (NCBI taxonomy): domain Eukaryota; kingdom Metazoa; phylum Arthropoda; class Insecta; order Dermaptera; family Anisolabididae; genus Euborellia; species Euborellia annulipes. The sequence goes on from JAKCPI010030902.1 coordinate 36,196, forward strand.
AAGTATAAAAGGAAGATATGGAGAATAAAACCAACCTCTTCTTCTCTCTCATCACTTTAATTTATCAGAAAATTTAGAGCTCTAAAAGCGAAATGTTTACGGATGATTGAATGAACATTCAAAGATTTATTTTTGGCTGCTTCTCGCCATTTATTTATTTCTACTAAAAAACTTGGAAACTTCAATAAACAGATTAATAATCAATTTTTGACACCTCTCCGAGTCCGTACCCCTTCTAGTTTACAAACCGCTGCCTTAAAGTGAAATCCTAAAGCGTAGACTTTTAAATTAAATAATAATAAGGAGAATAGATAGCACCAACTTTTAATTCATGCTATAATCGCAGAGATACAAAAATGTATATATTGCAATGTTGTAAGTATTTATACAAAGTTTTGAATTAATCTAAATGAACGAATTAAGGATGTGCTCAAATGATGTACTCAAAAAGATGTAAATAAAATGCAAAAGATTATAACCAGAATTTAATTTAATACACTCCACAAAAAGAGAGAATTTTTTTAAGGTTAAGGCTTTTTATATTCCAACCAAAAAACATTCTAAGTTGAGCTCTGCTATATTAAATTTTGATTTATAATATTTATTCATCCTTGATAGCTTCAATCTTTTCAAACACCTCGAAATGGCTAACTTGTTTTGCTAAGTGTTTTGGATTTGCTTGGTATTTATGTTTATTAGACATTTACTTTAATAATTTATTGAATAAATTAGAATTAGCGAAACGAAAATGAAAACATGTCTTTAAGTTAATCTTGTCTTTTTTTTTCTTCTTCTTTTCTTAAAGAATTTTCTTCCCTTCATTAGCATAAAACGACCTGGCAAGAAGGAGAGACGGACGGACGGACGGAAAGGGAACGTGAATTGCTTTTGGATATTTGTGGCTATATTTAAACCACAGCAGAGAGAGAGAGAGGGAGAGGAGGAAACTTGACAGAGAACAGTGTCATCGATCAGCAGGAAAGAGAGGTCCATTGACACGTCGAGAGAGGGGCCAGAAAGACAGACAGCCCTACCGAGTGAGCGAGTGTAGACCAACCATTATATCATCAAGATCAATAGATGATAAGCAGTGGGGCTTTTGGTAAACCTTTGCCTAAATTGACTCTTTAGGGAGCAAGCAACCAGGGTGGGGTTCCTTCTATCCATCCGGATTCATGTATTGTTTACCCTAGTTGCTCAAGATATAACACTACAGATCTAAGCAATAGGATTACACGTATCTCGGTTTTTTTTTAATTTGAAGAAAGAACTATCTTTTGAGACGTGCAGGTAGGTACGAATAAGATGTGGTTGTATGCTGATCTTAAGTAGTAACACAATTTGCCAGAAAAATTGGTCAGTCTTCTCATCGGGTAGGAAAGTAGGAGATAACTATATAGTATAACTAAATAATATTAGAAAAATCCGTAAAAAAATGTTTAATGGTAGTATTAGTTTATGACAAAATCAGTTGAATTATTTATTAATTCTTTGAAAAACGGGTGATGACAGGCAAGGAAATTAAATAAAACAAGTTATTTAATCAAGGAAGGGTTGCAAGCAGAGACTGGAAGCCAATCTCTGCTTTCGCAACCATTCCTTGATACAACTCAACAGCCACCACTACAAAATTAAGTTATGTAATTATTATGGCAATTTTAAATTATAGACCACATTTTGTATTAATTATTAATTAAAAATATAACTACTACTATAACTAATAGAACTACTGTAGTCGGAGTAAGTCGAAACTTTGTACAGTATTTATATTTTAATAAATAATTAATACAAAATGTGGTCTATAATTAAAAACTCCCATAATAATAATAATAATAATAATAATAATAATAATGCAAATCAGCCGATCGAATCCCGAAGTAGGCCCTAATATTATCACTAAAACTTGTTTGAATTGTGAGAAACAATTTAGTGGAATTTAGATGGAAGTCAGATTTATTTTTTCCCTAATGAGGTAACGAATAATTTTTTTTTTTGGCAACTTCTTCTCAACAAAATGAAAATACCTGACTGTATTCTACTAATATAATTTTGTGTATAAACAAATAAATAAATCGTAAAAGGATGAGAAGTATAAACACCCATTATTTCTCCTTTTAAATGAACTCTAACTACACGTATATAACAGAAACACTAAAACTCTTGTGAGAGCTCTCGAAATGTCTTAAAGAAAAAGTTATAAAACAATAATAAAGAGCCCGGGGGAAAGTTTATTTTTGTGACCGCTAAACCACTTGGAGATCTAAAATATAGAGAAAAAAACTGGGTTCGATTCCCGTCGAGTTTTCCAACGATGATGATATGAGGCGCACTCGAAACTATTTATTTGCAATAATTGGATGTATTTAAATTGGAAACTTTAGGGTCGAAAAAGGGTATTAAATTTCTTTTATCTACCCAATTTACAGAACTTGTTTTAAGATCTGCTCTTACTCTTACAATACGAAATAAGTAACAAATAATAAAAGTGGAATATTGTCAATATTTAAATGTCAAAAATTCGATGTCGAGATTTTGATGGATATACACGTTTTGAGGTCCCCTGAATCCAAAAAAGTGGTTTTTGCGACATGGTCTGCCTGTGTGAAAAAAACTGAAAAAGTATGTCAGTAAAGTATTAGTACTCTTTGGCCGATTTTGATTAAAAGCTTATTTTCACGGAACTTGTCGCACAGCATACAACATTCTCTTACTTTCGGTAATCGAAAGTTGTGCTCCGTGCTTGTCACACCAGATTTTTTGTGTCTGATTAAAATTCAAAAATCAATTATTTTTTAGATGCTCTTTAAAATGTATATTCTCATTTTGCCATTAGAAATCTTTCGAAGCACACTTTACTCTTGTATTTGAAGGAGGTTAAGATTGGATGCCAAAGCTGGCGTGGCGGGGTTTTATGTACTTGATATAGCCCTGGCCCGTGACCAAAGTCGCTCGTTTCTTAATAAATTGAAAAATTATTAGCTTCTTGTTTTTTTCTTTTTTATTTTTTTTTTTACTTCATAGGAAAGACTAGACGCAAAGCCCCGCCTTCGGCGGGGCTTGCGTCTAGCCAGGGGCTGCGCTACTACTTATATACATACCGGTACATACATTTTCCCTTTTCATTTTTATATGTAGAGATTATTTTAGCGGTTAATTATTCATGAACTTAAGATTTTTTGTGAATCATATCCTTTCCGGGACTCTCCCGGTACACAGACAAAAAATTTACGCCGATATTTTAAATTCAAAATGTAAATAAATAAAAAAAATCGTAAACATGGGTAAATATTTATATTTTGTTACCATGGCGCTATCCCTGAGGCCTGATGGGTTGTTTCACACATCGGACACCCTCTTAGCCTTTTATAATATAAAATAAAACTTATATATTATATTATATTATATATTATATAAGTATGATAGGAGAAATGGTTGTCATGGTAACAAAATATGAATATTTTCTTATGCTTAATAATTTTAAAGGCTCTCGGGGCTTGGTGTAGCGTGCTAACCTCGTATACCAAAAGTCGCGGGTTCGGACCCCAGGCAATCCGATGATTTTATTTAAGCCACTTGGATACCAAATGGCTTAAATAAGAATGCCTGGACCCCAAATATGTATATTAATTAATAACGGATATCGTAGAAGTCTTAAATGGCCTGAGTTGCCGAAAAGATTGTGTGTATGTGTGTGTGAATGGGAAAAAAGTGTGTTAAAAAAAAACAAACGTGAATTCAAATGTACCGTAGGGACGGGACGGGGTCTAAATGGCCTTCGATGCCGAAAAAGACCTTAAATAAATTTAAAAAAAATATATATATATACCGAACTGTCGGAACCGAAATATATGTCGACACAAAAAATCTGGTGTAACAAGCACAGTATCTTGCCGAAGGATAAGAGAAAGTTGTGTGCTGTGCGACCAGTCACACCAGATTTTTTTTTATTTAGACCTTGCAATAATTCAATTTCCGTTTATTGATTGATGTCGTCTTTATTTCAAAATTAATTTTAAATAATTCAATTTACTCTCATAACCTTTTTACCTTAAATTATCATACACATAAAAAAAATTTTAAATTATGCTTCTCCAGAGGAAAAAAAAAAATAAAAACTTCCCGAGTTGTAAATATCAAAAAGTATTAGCCAGCCTCTCTCTAATAGTTGGTAAACACAAGATGAATTATTTGCCACACTGGGCGTTATATTTTTATCTCTGGCTAAGGTCTTTGTCAAAATGTCACCTAATTCCAAAGAGGGATGGATTCACCCAGATGTATCATCCATCAGGGAAAATAAATCTGATTATTTCTTCTGGCATCTCTTTTACTTTGCTGGACTATAATGTCATGAATATTTATCAAAAACATAATGGATTTGAGCACCAACGATCTTTGATTATACTTTTTTTTTTAGGAATAATGTATTCTCCTCTCATTAATTTAATTTAAGACATAAACAAGGCTTTTATGATGAAGATAAGAGAAGAAGACTCTTATTTAAATTTGTTCTCGTATATCATTTTTACTTTTTTTCTCTCTCAAAGACTCAGTTTTTAGTAAACACCTTTGTATTTGAGGACCGGATAAATTAATCACCCAGTGATATTAAAAACACTCTAAAAAAAAAACCGAACGCTAAGTTAATTGGCTGAAATCAGGAAAATCATTCATCTCTCGTTTTTTTTTTTGTATCTGCGATGACTCAAGAAAAATAGCATAAAGCATTGTCACCTTGATATAAAAGAGGGAGGGCGTTAATGCATAGATGGAGGCCAAATGAATGACAGACGCACCCCTCAAGAAGAAGAAAACTGACACCAAAGAGAATAAAAGAGGAAACTGCATTCAACGGTGAAAAATTATAATCCATTTAATGGGTTTCATGTTGCATTTGCAGACACTAAGGGTGTGGAAATGTCTAAAAAAAAAAAAAAACTTTTTTTTACAAAGGATCATCCAGGATCAATAAATGAACTCTCATCAGGACTTGAAGAATAGTCAGAACGGAATTGATTTATCAAACTAGAAACTAGAGCCTCTTTCTACTCCAGGTCCTTTTACTTTCTCTAATATATATAGAGAAAGTATTGGATCCATGTCAAAAATTCGAAGTTTTGATGGAAATACTCGTTTTGAGTTCCAAAAAAGTCTGGGAGCTAAATATTTCAAGAAGAAAAGTGATCGAATTTTGGGAAAAATCGAATAACTACATCAGTAAAACACTAGTACTTTTTGGCCGAATTTGATTAAAAGGTTATTTTCACGCCCTAGGGGGTGTCTAACTTAAATATAAAATTTCAACCTCCTAGCTCAATTCCTACATGCTTTAAATTGAACAATCACAGACCATGTCGCGAAAATCACTTTTTTGGATTCTGAGGAGAGCTCAAGAACGTGTATTTCCATCAAAATCTCGAATCTAATATTTTCTCTATATATATATTAACATATATAGGTAAGAGAAAATAAAAGTATATGTAAATTCAAGAAATAGGCCTTATAAATTAATAGTAGTTATAGAAATTATAAATTATAACTAGAGGTATAATCACTTCCCATAATATGTGATTAAATTTATTTATATAGAAATTTAAAAAAAAGTCATTTTTTTTACTTTGAAAATTTCTTCTCTAATCAATATTTAAAATTACGACTATATTTATTTTAATTAATTGGACCCTGTTATGCATTAGTGTGTCAAGCGCCAAAAAAAATTAATAATTGAGTTAAGCACGGAATATTGTTTCAAATGCTTTAATTAATAGTATTTTTACTTTCTCTTACCTATGTATATATGTAATATATATATAGAGAGAAAGTATTGGATTCATGTCAAAAATTCGATGTCGAGATTTTGATGGATCTTCACGTTTTGAGGTCCCCTGAATCCAAAAAGTGGTTTTCGCGACATGGTCTGTCTGTGGGTGGGTGGGTGGGTGGGTGGGTTTGTCTGTGTTCAATTTTAAGCATGAAGGAATTGAGCTACGAGGTTGAAATTCTATATTTAACTTAAACACCCCCGGGACCGGAAAATAAGCTTTAATCAAAATCGGCCAAAGATTACTAGTACTTTACTGATGTACTTTTTTCAGTTTTTTTCGATTTTCTCAAAATTTGCTCCAACGATTTTTTTTAAAATTCAAAAATCAATTATTTTTTACATGCTCTTTCAAATGTATATTCTCATTTTGCGATTGAAATCTTCTGAAGACCACTTTACTCTTGTATTTCATAGGAAAGATAGTAGAAATGGTTGCCATGGTAACAAAATATAAATATTTTGCCATACTTATAAATTTTACATCTGAATTCAAATGTTCCGTACTGTCGGGAACTAAATATATGTCGACACAAAAATCTGGTGTGACAAGCACAGTACACAACTTTCGATTACCGAAGGTAAGAGAAAGTTGTGTGCTGTGCGCCAGTCACACCAGATTTTTTATGAAATATGTCCTAAAAAAATTTATATTTAATGTTACTTGCACAATTGTCAAAAATCTGGTGTGACTGGCGCACAGCACACAACTTTCTCTTACCCTTCGGTAAGAGAAAGTTGTGCACTGTGCTGGTCACACCAGATTTTTTGTGTCGAGATATATTTAGTTTCCCATAGCACCTTAGTTTCAAACTTGCATTTTAAATATTGATTGCTTGAAATAAACTATGGTTATTTTTCAAAATTTTAATCTCATATTTGGACATTTTATACACAATATAGATTCGTAAATAAATACAAAATTTCATAAGAATTGGAAAAAAAAATTTTAAATGCGTAAAAAGTTCCAAAGGGGACCCCCTTTTGAATCGAAATTAACATACAAATCCCTATAGGAAATTAACATTGGCCAAATGCGAAGATTAGGTGGAAAGTTTAAAACGCGTAGAAAGAGAGAAGATAGTTTTGTGAGAGAGAGAGATATGTTTTCTCCGAAAAAAAAAAAAATGGGCGTTTAAATAATAATTGATTTTTAATCTAATAAAAAGAAAAAGATTTAAATTCGGTTACCATGGCAACCATTTATTTCTCCTATCTTTCCTATGAAGCACAAGAGTAAAGTGTGCTTCAAACAATTTTGAGGGCAAAACGAGAATATACATTTGAAAGAGCATCTAAAAAATAATTGATTTTTGCATTTTAATCAAAATCGTTAGAGCGAATTTTGAGAAAATCGAAAAAAACTGAAAAAGTACATCAGTAAAGTACTAGTACTTTTTGGCCGATTTTGATTAAAAGCTTATTTTGTCGGTCCCGGGGGGTGTTTAACTTAAATATAAAATTTCAGCCTCATAGCTCAATTCCTTCATGCTTAAAATTGAACACACACAGACACACACACACACACACACACACACACACACACACACACACACACACACACACAGACAGACAGACAGACCATGTCGCGAAAACCACTTTTTTGGATTCAGGGGACCTCAAAACGTGAAGATCCATCAAAATCTCGACATCGAATTTTTGACATGAAACCAATACTTTCTCTCTATATATATATTACATATATACATAGGTAAGAGAAAGTAAAAATTATATAGATCTATAATCCAATGAAAACAAAAAATTTTAATGTTGATTTTCTCAAAGCTCGGTAGCTGGCGCTTGACACACTATTGCATAACAGGGTCCAATTAATAGTCTCTGCTCTATAGCTATAACAGGGTTGTACCTGGTAAATATTATATATTCATACTCATTATAAAATTAAATATGTCTCGTAATTTTTCTCTAAAAAATAAATTAAATTTAATTGTTAAATTTTCGATTATGGCGGAAAAGCAAATCCTGGCGAACTCTGTTTTGTCTGTAACATGAGACTAAACATAAGACATTATTTGTGAGCGCTCCATATTCAGAAGATTACGTGAGCAATGTTTACCGAATATTCGCGTGGATTTAGTCGAGAAAATATTGACCACCACGGATGATATCGCGTTTTAACAAGTTTATCTTTTATCTGCGTGAGCGTGAAAACTCAATTGAATTATTATATATAAATTATATATTTTGAGGGGAAAAAACGAGCGAAAGCTCCAGAATAGTATTAAATTAAATAACAAAAATAATAATAAAAATCTGGTGTGACTGGCGCACAGCAGACAACTTTCTCTTACCTTCGGTAATCGAAAGTTGTGTTCTGTGCTTGTCACACCAGATTTTTTGTGTCGACATATATTTAGTTTCCGCCACTATATTAGAATTTAAGATGTCAAATTTATAAACATGGGAAAATATTTATATTTTGTTACCATGGCAACCATTTCTCCTATCTTTCCTATGAAGCACAAGAGTAAAGTGTGCTTCAAACAATTTTGAGGGCAAAATGAGAATATACATTTGAAAGAGCATGTAAAAAATAATTGATTTTTGAATTTTAATCAAAATCGTTAGAGCGAATTTTGAGAAAATCGAAAAAAACTGAAAAAGTACATCAGTAAAGTACTAGTACTCTTTGGCCGATTTTGATTAAAAGCTTATTTTTCCGGTCCCGGGGGTGTTTAACTTAAATATAAAATTTCAACCTCGTAGCTCAATTCCTTCATGCTTAAAATTGAACACACACATACACACCCACCCACCCACCCACCCCACACACACACACACACACACACACACACACACACACACACACACACACACACACACACACAGACAGACCATGTCGCGAAAACCACTTTTTTGGATTCAGGGGACCTCAAAACGTGAAGATCCATCAAAATCTCGACATCGAATTTTTGACATGAATCCAATACTTTCTCTCTCTATATATATTACATATATACATAGGAAAGAGAAAGTAAAAATTTCGAAAAAACGGATATTAATAAAAAAAAAGAATAATTTCATTTTAACAACCGGGAAAAATCCTTATCTCCACCCAGACCCAAAGCAACCCTGGAACCCCAGGAAGAAAACATTTTGTGTTTTATCATCGCAACATCCCCTCTCTTTTGTAAACTCAGATAATCTCTGAGAGACATAAAGCCGAGATTAAATTGTTGAAAACAAATTTATTTATGAAATATTAAAAAATAATTTTTTTTTTAATTTATATTAGCTAATGAATAAAATTTTATATTCAATAAGTTTAAAATAAAAATTCATTTAATTTTAATAATAATTTAATAAAATTTTTTGTTATAAAATTTAAATGTCCATTATTAAAACAAAAATTGTAACTTTTATAATAAAAAATAGCTATATTAAAAAAAAAAAAATTATTATTTAACATGATGCTTCCATATTAGCAACGATGTTTGTATATAAAATTTATATTGAAATAAACATGAATTATCATTAGAATTCGATTCGAACGATGTTTAGTCTAATTTTTACTTTCTCTTACCTATGTATATATGTAATATATATATAGAGAGAAAGTATTGGTTTCATGTCAAAAATTCGATGTCGAGATTTTGATGGATCTTCACGTTTTGAGGTCCCCTGAATCCAAAAAAGTGGTTTTCGCGACATGGTCTGTCTGTGGGTGGGTGTGTGGGTGGGTGGGTGGGTGGGTGGGTGTGTGTGTCTGTGTTCACTTTTAAGCATGAAGGAATTGAGCTATGAGGCTGAAATTTTATATATAAGTTAAACACCCCCCGGGACCGGAAAAATAAGCTTTTAATCAAAATCGGCCAAAGAGTACTAGTACTTTACTGATGTACTTTTTCAGTTTTCTTCGATTTTCTCAAAATTCGCTCTAACGATTTTGATTAAAATTCAAAAATCAATTATTTTTTAGATGCTCTTTCAAATGTATATTCTCGTTTTGCCCTCAAAATTGTTTGAAGACCACTTTACTCTTGCACTCCATAGGAAAGATAGGAGAAAAGGTTGCCATGGTAACAAAATATAAATATTTTCCCATACTTATAAATTTTACATCTGAATTCAAATATTCCCTACTGCCGGGAACTAAATACATGTCGACACAAAAAATCTGGTGTGACAAGCACAGTACACAACTTTCGATTACCGAAGGTAAGAGAAAGTTGTGTGCTGTGCGACAGTCACACCAGATTTTTATTTATTTTGTTGGTTAGGTTGGAATCAGGGGGTGAGCCTTGTGAATAGGGGGGCTAGGGGACTAGGGTACACTTTTAGCAACTTCAAACTTCCACTCCCTTTTCAATAAACCTTAACAATTTTAATAAATTGTGGAAAATTTTAAAGTTAAATTGTTTTAATAGCAAAAAGAATCTGGTGTGACTGGTCGCACAGCACACAATTTTCTCTTATCCTTGGTAAAAGTAAGTTGTCTTCTGTGCTTGTCACACCCGATTTTTTGTGTCGAGATATATTTAGTTTCCGCCAATATATTAGAATTCAAGATGACAAATTTATAAATATGTGGAAATATTTATATTTTGTTACCATGGCAACCATTTCTCTTATCTTTCCTATGAAGTACAAGAGTAAAGTGGCCTTCAAACATTTTGAGAGTAAAATGAGAATACACACTCTAAAGAGCATCTAAAAAATAAATGATTTTTTAAATTTAATCAAAATGGTTAGAGCGAAGAGAAATTAAAAATGAATATTCCAAATATGGAAGTTTACTTGCTGAAACAATATGTTAATTGCAACAAGTAAATTGCATATACGGAAAATTAATTATTCAAATTATAGTTAAAAAAATAAAAATTATTGAGCCCCGGGATTGAATCGCCATTGCCTGATCTCTAGCAGTACTGAGATATTGCAATTCTCATCAAAAAAAAAAAAAAATGCTTCAGTAAAGTACTAGTACTTTTTGTTCCGATTTTGTTCAAAAGCTTTGTGTTACGTCTCAGTGGGGTACCTAACTTAAATATAAAATTTCAAGCTCCTAGCTCTTTTCGTACTTGAGATATTTTGTTCACAGACAGAGAGACTATGTTGCAAAAACTTTTTTTGTCTCAGAGGACCTCAAAACGTGTATATCCCTCAAAATCTCGACATCGAATTTTTTACATGAATCCATTACTCTCTATATATTGCATATATAGGTAATAGAAAGTAAAATAACGTTAATATAATAACAAAAACTCTATTGGCTAAACTGATAAGTTGCGGATTACAAATCTAGAGTTGCTATGCAACTCGGGTTCAAATCCTACTTGCCGTGAAAATTTTCAAACATTGCCGTTTTTTTGTAATTGGATTAATCTCTGTTGGGAGATAAGAAAATTAAAAAAAAAAAAACCTCTTGAGTAGCCTATTAAATTTAAAAGTATAAAGTAGTATGTAAAATTTATAAAGTTAATAAGCCAATAAACAATGTCTACCTACAAATATTAAGAAATCATCACAAGAAGCACAAAACTTTTAATTTCTGTATTAGAGAAAAATTGGAGAACACACAAAAATTATCCCTCACAAAATTTTTGATATCTAAAAGTATTAGGAGTTCAAAGAAGAAAACTCTCTCCGTCCAGAGATGTAACTCCTCTATAAAAATCGCTATTCAATAATTCAAAATTAAAAAATAAAAGGATTACAAAAAAGGTTATATATAGACGTCTAGAGATAGAAATAATTCTACAACACTTCATTGTATCATATATCATCAAAAAATACAATCTGACTTTAGAGATCGCCCAAGGCGCCAATCACTCAGAGGAAAATTGAGAGAGATTTTACTTGTGCAGAAAAAAAAGTATATAAAGAAAAATAAGAGCGGCGAAGTCTGTGGAGGCTGAATTTATAACGACAATTATTCTATTCTGTCTGGTCCATTTGTGTATAGTGTGTGTTAATTAAAAATTACAATTTAAAACAAAGATGACAATGTTTTTAAACAAATATTATAAATAATTAAAGCAAGGCATGCGAAATAACGCAAATATGTACTAAGAAGCAAAGCAGACAAACAGTTAAAAATTAAATATTCATAACAATGTAGAAAATAAAAAATATTTAAAAAAAAATCCGGCGTATTATTATAAAATTTAATGATAATCGCGAACACACTTTATTAAAACAAAAAAATGTATAAAGCGAATAATTAAATAAATAAAATTGAATTTCTTACATTTAAAAAGTTTTTTTTTTTTTAATTTCATAAAAATATTCGGAAAAATTTAAATTGTCATTGTTGAATTTTAAGGTTAGTTTTTTGAAAAATGTCTAACAATGCTGACGTAATAATGTACTCACCTTGATTGTTGATAAAAATGAGATTTGTGCGAGCGAGCGAAGAGAGATTGCGTGTAAAGAGGGAGAGTAGAAAGTGAGGGTGTAGAGAGATGGTCGAGTCCGATGTAGCGATGGTTATTGATCACTGCTCCGCTGCAATCTGTCCGCTGTATGCTGTGAAGTGTGCTGCAAGTTCGATGGCGGCGGCTGGAAGCCGGTGATGCTTTACTACGCATGCGCAAAAACCCAAAGGGAGCAAAGCTAAAGCAAAAGGGGCCTCTCTCTATCTCACTCTCTTTTGGTCTCGTTCTCTCTTCTTCTTGCTTGGCTTATGGGATGGGAAGAGGGTCTCAAGAGACTCCGGCAAGGAGACCCCCTCGAGGCAAAGGAGACCCCCACGAGGACCCAACACACATACACACACAAATACATTTTACACCACATAACGAACCGCAAGTCTGTTGACAATTAACGCAAGTAATGAGGCACGAATTGCTGTTGCTACACGATAAAGAAACTATTCAAATTCCAATAAACTTGCTGTTTAGATATAACTCGCCTACATTCCAATTTAAAAGATTATCAACTAATTAATTTAGTCGAAGGAAATTTATTTATTTATTTATTTTCCTTTTTTTTGTTTTTACAACAACAAAACATAAATCTCAATTATTTGGTTAAGATAAAAGAGAGACATAAAAGTTGTTCTTTATCCATATATTTAATTATCAAATTGAAGAGGTAAAGAGAATAACTTATTAGATAAAATCTTCCACCTGAAGGATTTCTTTTAATGGATTTATTTGTGCTCTCTTTTAGATTACGTAGAAAAAGTAGGAAGAAAGAGTTATAAGTACTCTCTTTCAATTTTATATTCAATAATCCTGTGAGTAAACCACTGGTAGTGGAAACATTAGAGAGAGATGAGAAGAATTTGCATAAAGGTCGCGAAATTCAAGATTAGGAGCCAGGGATCGAAATGATATTGAGATAGGGCAATGGAAAAAGCAAATTCTAAAATTAGAAATATATTATAGAAGTGAAACCTAATGCCGTAACTTAAGAACTTAGAACCCAATACTTTCTCCTTATTTATATTTTATATATAGGGTAAGAGAAAGTAAAAATAAATTATTCAAAAGCAAAAAGAGCAAATTGGAGCAGCCAAGAATAACTTGTATGAAAAGAGCGATACAGCCACTAGTGCCTTCTATGCGAAGGATGATATGTCTTACTTATATTACATTGAAGGAGGTCTTTCGCTGAGTGTTGATAAACGCCAAATGACGCGAATGTTTGAGCCTTAAATGAGCAAGCAGCTAGTTATATTTCAATTTATTAATAAACCAGGGCCGACGTTTCGGTCACATATGGGGCCATCCTCAGGGTCAGGTTAATGTCTGAAAATACCTATAACTTGGCGAGGATTATATGTATTTTCAGACATTAACCTGGCCCTGAGGATGGTCCCATATGTGACCGAAAAGTCGGCCCTGGTTTATTAATAAATTGAAATATAACTAGCTGCTTGCTCATTTATGCTTCCTATTTGATTATTATTTAAGATTAATGCTTATTGCAGACATGGGTCTAATGCAGGATCACGCCAATCTTTTTCTTATAAATTATAATAATAAAAAGAAAAGGAGCAGGAGCAGCCAAAAATAAAAGCCTCCGATTTTCATTCAAAATTATTGAGACGTTTCAAAAGAAATTTATTTTCTCAATCTTCAGTCTTTCAATATTATGCCTCTTTTATCAACTCCGGAACCTTAAACAATATTGAAAGACTGAAGACTGAGAATAAATTTCTTTTGAAACGTCTCAATGATTTGTTAAAAATCAGAGGCTTTTATTTTTGGCTGCTTCTGCTTCTTTCTTTTTGTTATTATATAAGATGAATGCTGGCGGGATCCTGCATTACTCATGTCTGCAATAAGCACTGACTTTATCGAAAATATATTATTATTAATACCGTATTTTTAATGCTTATTGCAGACATGAGTTTTTGGCTGCTCCTGCTCCTTTTCCTGTTGTACAAGTAAACAGTCACTGACGTTATTGGTTTATATAATAACATCGGTGGCATTCTCATTTTTAAGACACTTAGGCCACTTTAAATTGGGCCTTTTGTGTCTGTGGGGTGAGATCTTCTCCCACTTTCCTACCCTAAGGGGAGACTTCGGCAATGTTGAATTATTTGGGGTAAGCTGATTTCGAACCCGTGTTGTGTTAAATCCGTTATCCATATTCGTCTTAGCCACTTGCCTTTTCTATATACACTACCCGTGTTATTGGTACTGTTGCTGTACGTGCAGTAAAAGTGATAAATAAATAAATAAAAAATAAATACACTATTACCCGTATTCATAGTCATTGCTTGAGGAACAAGGAATTCTTATGTCTATATAAATGTATAGATATAAGGATTCCTTCTTCCTCAAGGAACGACTATGAATACGGGTATATGTAAGGAGTGATGATAGGACGAATAAAATTTGGCCTTAAACGCTGGGGTTTTTTCCAAAGGCTTCTTTCATCCCATCCTAAACCCAATTTAATATAAATTTACATTATATTGCATGAAAATCTTTCTAAATGCACTAAAAATTAAATTCTCCATAGAGAATGTTTGTTAAATTTATTTATTTTTTTGTTTCAACTTTTTCAATTAATGTTATTGTGGTTTATAATTAGAATTTTTTCGAATTAAAATACAAAAATATGGGAATAATTTTTTCGATTAAACGGCGATCACAATACACACGGGATACATAAAAAATAGATGCAGAAAAAGGTTGGTTTTAATATTATTTCACTTTATTCATTATTGGCTTAATTAATTAACAAAACAGCAAGATAAATGTTATTTTTTTAAATTAGATTATTAATAATGTTATAAATTAGGTAATGATAAAAGTATAACACTCAATATGGTTCGGAAATTAATTTCATTTTTTCACACCCTTATCTTCTATAGGAATATCTTTGATTTTTAGCAAATTTATTGAAGTGAATGTAGAGTAGGTTTGATTCATGACTTTAAAAATGTTACAAAACGCTGCATTTAGTTAGGGAGGTTTCAAGTGCGCAGAACGTCAAAGGATTTCGAGAATCAACGTGACTGACTTAATACATTTATGGGTTAGTGACCAGTTAAACCTCTTCCATCAATCAAACACATATCGATTAGAAACAGACCACTTTTTGATACTAATGGTGTTTAATTGCTGTTTAAATTCAAATTTAAAAACTAAATCCCTATTTAAAGCCATGATCAATAAAAGTAAAAGAGAATATGTCTATTTGATGTATGTTTGTGTGTTTTAGAAAGAAGAGAAACAGCTGTGATGCATGCAGATCCTCAAGTTTAGGAGGATAAATGTTTAAAAAAAGAGTAACAGAGAGGATTAGCTTAAGAAAAGAATTAAGAAAGAAGTAAATAATATTTATGTTAGCGAGTGAGTTGGTTAAATAAACTTTAAAATGAAAAAAAAAAAAAAAACTAAAAGACAGAAAAGAGAGAGAGAGAGAGAGAAAAAAAATCTTGAGACTTTTAATGGTTCATTAATTAACAATCTGAATGATGGATTGAATGAAATATAAATATAATACAAATAATTAGCCGTTGGCACTAGTTGAAACATTCTTAAATTCAATTTTTTTTTTTTTTTTTTTTTTTTTTTTTGGAATGGGTGCATAAGGTCCGAAGACCTAAAATGACCAATAGTCACATGCAGCCAGGAAGAAAATAAAAACAAATGGAGAAGCATGAAGGGGAAACTCAACTGCGGGAACTGAGAAGATGCCTGTTGAGGTTAGACTTGAAAGTCTGAAGATTGTAGGTTTTGGGGAAGATAGACGCAGGGAGCTTGTTCCATTCACGGGAGGTCATGGGGACAAAGGAAGAATGAAATAGATTAGTTCTTAATTTATTTTTTTTATTTATTATTATTTAATTATATTTAATTGATTAGTTCTGTTAGTCGTGATCTGAACAGCATAGGGATGCTGGGACGATGCCTTGTTCCGTGAATATGTTGCAATTAAATTATCATCTAATTATAGGTAAATAAATAACACAAGGTTAAGTTTCAAATGGATTTTATTTTAGCTTATGCGCATTTCGACGTTAATACTCAGAGCTAAGACACAAACTCAACTTGTGTCGTAATGAGCATAAGTTAAAATAAAATCCTTTTGAAACTTAACCTTGTGATATTTATTTATCTATAATTAGATGATAATTTAATTGAATTTTAGAAATATAAATTTTGTTAAATAATAAAAAAGCAAATAGTAAAATGAGTTAAAAATGTCTCATTTGTTTTTATATATCAATATGCCATCTAAATATAAACCTAAGGACCTAAGAAAGCAATGAAAGCCCAAAACACCGACACAAAAAGTTTTATTCCACACTTGCCTGCCTGCAATCTCAACAGTGTTTATAATTATAAAAAAAAAAAATATGAATTTTATAAGTGAAATTTTTCTCATTTGTTCTTGAACTTTTACTTTAAATACGAGAAAGGTAGGGTGTAGTGCTAGAGTCCGGACAAATCTACTTGTACCACAGCTCTGTGGTATACTATCAAAAAATTACTATTATTTCTTTATAATAATCCCTGTATATGGGAAAATAAAAACTAGAATGGAGAATAATGTATTTAAAAATAAATCTTAGGGAACCCCCCTCTTTGTATACAAATGATATCCAGCTCTGGTTATAAGGTTGTCTATCTTTCGGGGGTTTATCATTATTTAAAAAAACAAAATGGTATCGGCTGCAAAGATAGAGTTGTTCCCTCCCGAAACATAAGTTCAAAGTTACTCTGCTTGAAGAATTTCCTTTACCAAAATATTTCCGAGGAAGCTAATTATAAGATTGGCCACCGAAACGTTTTTTTTCTCTATTGATAATTATTTAATTTCCTGCTCAATAAATTAGCCGTTCTTAAAGTGAAAAAATGATACAATCCTTAAGAGAACTTCCATCTTTAAAACACGGAAATAGAAGAAAAATGCGCCTAAAATAATCTTTAAAACGAAAAATGTTTTTGAGTTGACAGGGTAATATTGAGGATTAATATCGGGCTAAATGATTAATCATGCAATGAAATATAGTTATCTACGTTTGGAAATTAAACAGATTACATCCGTTAAAAAAAAGAGAGACATGTATGAGTGTGAAAAGATAAATAGCTAAACAAAAATGGCTTCAAAAATGATCGGCGAAATCCATCCTATCAAAAGTTTTGACCCTGATCTGGCCAAATTAATCTAATGTCATTCTAAATTAATATTTATATATTTATTTGGAAAATAAATAAATTCTTATTTTATTGATGTAAATATAATAATAAATTAGATGAGTTATCAATCTAAACGGGAAATCCACGAATGGAAATGAAGAGTTTTCTTTGAAAGTGATGTAAGTCCATTTTTAAGTTAATGCTATGCGCTTTTTATCTATAACAGTTTCCAATAAAAAAATCTGGTGTGACTGGTCGCACAGTTCACAACTTTCTCTTACCCTTCGGTTGTGTTATGTCCTTATCACACCAGATTTTTTGTGTCGAGGTATATTTAGTTCCTCTTAGCATTTAAGTTCCAAACTTGACCACGCGATTCATACGTAGATGGCGCTGAGCTACGAATGCTTCCACAGTAAAGTGTACTTCAAACACGAAACTTTCACGAAAAATTTCACTTATATACTTTTTAAAGAGCATCAAAAAAATAGTTGATTTATGAATTTTAATCAAAAATCGTTGGATTAAATTTTGAGGAAATAAAAAAAAACTGAAAAAGTACATCAGTAAAGTACTTGTACTTGGTTTTGTTCAAAAGCTTATTTTCATCCCTTGAAGGGGTGTGTAACTCAAATATAATAATTCAACTTCCTAGATCTTTTCGTTCTTGAGATATTTTATTCACAGACAGACCAATTTGCAGAACCCACTTTGACGTCATTGCTTGTAACGCGACATGCTGATAGAAGAGCGAAAAAATTTGAGGCCATCAAATAAAAGTTTCAATTTAAAAAAGAAACTTTGATCGGCCACTTAATATTGTGGCTGAAAATTCGTTTTATCAACCAAATTTTAGAAAAATTTATGCTCTACAACTTTCTATTGTATTATGATACAGAAAATATGCTTAGTTTACGAGATATAAGCGAAAAACTGAAAAAAAGTACACAAATTTTGAGGTTTTTTTTTTTTATTTTGTCCAATCCCTGAACGAATTAAACAAAAGCAAACTTTAGCTAAAAATGGAAATTTAAGTGTTTTTCGGTGTCTAGAATCAGAATTCCAGCATTAGAAGAGAAATCAAAAAAAAAAACTTTTTTTGTTGACCGGTGTTATAGGCCTATGTTGTGTTATTGTTCTCAACACATTAAAAATTTTTGATAATCTTAACTTTTCCTAGGCTCATAGATTGATGAGAAAAGATTTGGAATTTGAAATTAGAAGAGACAATGCTCCAGTTCCAGTTTCTTCTCATTTTGCTTCGTCATGATTGATTATGCTCCAGGGCTTCTTCTCTCTCTCCCTCTCTCTTGTAATTAATGAGCTTATAATTGGGAATGATTATAACATTTGTTTCTTAGCGTCTCCTCTTCCCACTTCTTATTTCTTGTTTAATACTCATATTTTCAAATATAAATAAAGATGTTTCATTTTTTTTTTTTTTTTTTTTAATATAATTTATTTATGAAAAGAAAGAAAGATAAGAGCATATCATTAGAAAGATTTGATTAAATGAGAAAGAAAAAGCTAAAAATGTATATTTAAAAAAAAAAAGTCAATTTACGTAATATGAAATAACAAAACAAAGTAATTTAAAATGAAAAAGATAAATCAAAAAAAAAAAAAAACTTCTCGTTTTAATATGAACGTTAATCACTTGGTTAAATATTCTTTTATTTATTTTCATGTTAAAGAAACACACGCTGACAAACACCTACAGTGGAGTGACATTTTTTTATTTAAACACTTCTTGACGTCTTCTATTTTTTAAAACACTTTTTCTTGATGTCTTGGAGTAAATAAAAATAGTGAATCACTTCTTCATATTAGACTAATAAATGACTTTATTGGGAATCTTGAATTCACTTTGTTCCCTAACTAACTCTAAAAGTGCTTTAAATTAAAACCAAGACTCACCAGAAGATAGAAAAGAACATCACTATTCGAGAAGTCCAAAACATCAGTCGTATACGGAGAAGTTCCAAGCAGAAGTTGAAGACTTAGAAGCTCCAAATTGTAGTCAGAGTTCTTAAACAAAAAGAAAACATATTGAAATAAAACTTTAGAAAAAAATTTTCTCTTAAAGTTTATTCAGGTAAAAGGGCAGGAATGGATAAAATTCACCAAGGCTGAAGGCACACCGATTGAGCAAAACGCTCAATGGCAAAACATAATGAAAATTTTTTGAGTTTGCCTCCTCAAAAAAAAAAAAAAAAAAATTCTATATTCGCCCCTGATATAGCAAAAAAGTTTCAAACATTAATTAATTCAATAACAAGGACTATACTATTAAAAATAAGAGAAAGATAATTACTTTTTCATAAAGATGCACCATAATAAGTTGGCAAAATTCATTTGAAGAAATCCATTCAGGTGTTGGTTTCTGCTATCGCTGCTTAACAGTTACTATCTGAACAAAAAAATCTCAAAATGTTAAATAAAAAACTCATATTCAAAATTAATTCTCTTTTGATGAATTAATTATGAATACAAGTTGACATCCTCAGCTGAAAAATAAAATGGGAAACATTTATTTTTTTTAATAGTTTATACATAGTTTTTACATAAAAAATATTATTTTAAATACACAACACAAATTCACACATTTAAGCTTCTTTTGAAGAGGTTGAGGCAGGTGCAGGCGTCTTCTTCATAAAGTATTGCATTTGTTGATCTTCATAGAGTATGCCTTTGTTGATATGTATTCTTGGTCTTCAGAGTCTTCGAAGAATGAATGTTCGTACTTCACTCACAATTCTTCTTTTTTTTATTCTTCGCATAAAAATCAGAAAAGAAAGATCATAAAGATCTTAAAAAAAGCTTTAGAAGTGCAAAAATTGCATATTCATTAAGTGTGACCACTCTCCCAAATTCAAATATCATTGTTGTTTAAGTGAAGCTAAGCTAAAGGGACCTATATTTAAATATTATTGCGCCCGGGGAGAGTGATCCCCCTCACCTCTATCATTCCCTAATATAATAAAAATCGAAAGACATGCATTTAATTTTGGCCGAAGAGAACTTTCATAGGCCTAGGGCCTAATTAATTTTGTCCGAATAGAAGAAACTTGTTGTATTTTCATTGGACTTATCATCTTAACACAAGGATCCGAACTGAACTGAGTACTGAGGATGAAATACCTGCCTAAATCTAGAAATCATTTATCGAAAGTTTGTTATTACTCTCCACAAGAGAATCTTTATATTCACTTGCTGTTCGAAATCAATGTGATCAGAATCAAGAATCCAATGAAACATGACAAGTTTCGGTTTTTGAGTTATATCAAAAATAAAAAAAATAAAATAAAAAACAAGAACTCGTCTCTTCCTTCCAAACTCTAGACTGCCTAACGCCTAACGGGGGTAAACAGTGATTTTTGATTGCATGCTGATTTTCTAGCGAAGGGAAATCCGAGAGAGCTCAAGTTTACAAAAAATATTTACAAAAAAATTATGTCCCTTAATTCTAACAACAATTGAAATAATAAAGCAGAATAAAAAAATACAGTAGATCCATTGACATTTTAAAGTTTCAATAAATAGAGAAAAAATAAAATTTTGTTTCGTTGATATGATGAGAAAAATCTTTTGAATTTGTTCTTAAATAGAAATTCTTAAAATATTTTTATGAATTCGACTCAACCTTAAACCAAGGATTAAGTGGTGAGGTAAATAATTAAAAAAATTTTAAAAATTTCAAATAAATTTTGCTCCTAATAAATTGAATAAGTTTTGCTTATTAAAATTTTATAATTTTTGTGAGTTTTCTTTTATCTAATAAAGTTCCAAATAATTCAGAAGGACTTGTCGGGACTTCTTTTAATGATTCACACTCATGTCACATATAAATTAAAATTCAACCATTAATTTAGAGCATTTGGAGTTTGATCCAAGGACTCTATATAAAGAATTGCAAAGTTAACTTGTATATGGCATTTGAATGTGAACTGCTGATGAAGAAGTGCCTAAAATACTTCAAAAAAAATTATGAAACAATTATTAAATAAATTTTATACTAAGAAAAATTATAAAATTTTAATTAGCAGTCACTTAAGTCAAGGACTGACTGTATATGTAATTCAAATAAACCATTTAAGCACTTAAAATGTAAAAAATATGATAACTCTAAATTTAATTTTTATTTTGCTTTTTACAATTTTTACTTATATAACTATTGCTTGCGGAAGAAGAGTTAAAGAGACAATGGAGTTATTATAATAAATCAAATTCTTAATTAATTATAAAATTGAACATTTTTCATTTACAAGATAGCTACTTTCGAAGAAATTTTTTAAACAAAATAAAAAATATTAATTTTATTAAATTTAAATAAAATTAAATTAAATTATTATTTGTACTGATTCTTTAAACTACCATTTTTTTTAGACTTCTTGGCTTTACTCGTTTTTCGCAAGCAATAATAAAAATAATAATAATAAGCGGATCTGAGGGGATTTAGGAGTTGATAAAAAACCATTCGAAATTAAAAATTGACAAAAACAAATTTTAACAAGTCTAAAAACAAATTTTGAAAATTAAACATTTAAATTTATAGAAACCGTCCCCTTCATCATCGATGACAGGATCTGCTTATTAAAAATAAAGAGGAGACTCAGATTGGTTAAAATATTTGCAGCCAATTAATACATTTTGTAGCAAAATTGTTTAGTTTTGGTTTTTGTGTTTATATTGATATTAAAAGCTTTATTATGTGTATGTATAGTTTAAAATGGCTGCTTCAATTAATTAATTTGTTTAACTTTTTTGATGAAATTTCTTTAATTTGAATATTTGATTAATTTTTAGTTTGAATTAGAAAATCTAAATGGGCCTTATGTCCATTCCTACTCCTATAGAGAGGGCATGTAAATACCTCGTTTCATTTCCATCCTCCATTTCCATCGAATCGCTCGAAGAATACACTGAAAGAGAAGCCCTGAAGCTAAAAACCCACCCTTTCTTCATTACCTATTAGCTAAATGTTTGCCAGAGTGGCAGAACACACCTTATAACTTGACGACTTGGTGATCTCGCAGAAACTCGCAGAAAGGCAGGCAGCAAGGAAACCTAACCTAAAGAGGAAGAGAGTTTGGGGCCTAAAATACCTATGTGTGTGTGTGAGTGTTTGAGAGGAAGGGTAAGGAGGTAGAGGATTGAGAGAGTTATTTTCATCTTTAAACTTCATTTGAACTGAAAATTGAATTTTATAATCAATTTTTATAAAATTTTCAAATATCTATAATTTTGTTTTTTTATATATAAATTGATTTTTTTTCTTTATTTATTACAATTTTTATTTTATTTATATATAAAAAAAATCACACGGTATAAGAATGATTCGGAAAAAAATAGAAATCTACATAATTTATTTAGAGAAATTAGTAGTTTTAGGTAAATGATGAAATTCTAATTAAAAATAAATGAACTATAACAAAAGAATATAGTAAAAAAATGAAAATAACCAAGTTGCAAATCAGGGTTCTCAACCACCGCGCATTGCAATTGAACCACGAGATGTTCTTTTTTTATATAAAAATTAAATTTATTTTTTATTATTTATTTATTTCATTTTTTTTTTTTTGTAATTTAAATATAAATAACAACATCACGATGGACAAGTGCAAATATGAAAAAATAGAGATATTGCTTCAAAAGTAAAATGAAAATTTCTTAATTATTTCTATTATTAATGTAATAGAATCATAATATATATTAATACCAGCTAACGGTATGTCTTTCAAAATGTCATTCGTATTTTTGTTTAACCGTTTTATAAATAAAAAAATCAATAATTGTAGGTTCGTGAATGAAAATAAGTTGGGAACCACATGACTTACATAGTTCTGTGTATGTGTGTGTGTATAAGTGCGAATTCTCATTGATCAAAAACTAAAAAAATATTATTTTAAAATTTTTCAGTATATCTTTGATTGTAAATTACTATTGTTGTAAAAAGAATTAAATTTTTTTTTTTTTATAACTTGATATTACAGATCAACATGAGTTGGAGAAAAAATTATCATCAGTCAACTTAAGTTAGTTGGATTCTTTGAAAATTATTAGTAACAGAACATAGTTTGAAGTTTATCTAAATTAAAGAACATATTATTGTATTATTTATAAGAATATAAATATTATTCTTGACACTAGAATGTCTTTAAACTATCATCTCTCTTTAATAATGTTCTAAAGAATATCACTTAACTTTAGTTGACTGTAGAAAATGTAGTGCTCAACTCACATTGAATGAAATCTGAGTCTCCTTTAAAATAAAGGCTGGCCTTACTTCAAGTTCCTTGAGAAGAGAAGCTCAGTAGAAACACTAGAAGAGAAGCTCAGATGTTAATCCAGAAGAGAAGCTCTGTCGTTACTCCAGAAGAGAAGCTCAGTTGTTAGTTGTTTAGTGCAGAAGAGAGTCCGGCCAGTTTTGTCAGAAGAGAAACCAACTCAAAATTATTCTCAGGAAAGTAGATTCAGCAACTAAAAAAAAAAATAAAAAGCAAGAAAATTAATTAAAAAATCTGCGAGTTTCTCTGCTTTCTTTTGCTTTTTCCTTTTTTGGCGACGAGTCGTTCCCGCGACTCTTGATAAAAGGGGGCGAAATGGCCTGAAAGAATTAAAAAAAAACACCATGGCATCTGGTTGCGCAGCTAGTTATTATATTAATGTTAAGAAAAATTATAATAAAATAGAAATGATATATTTATTATTCATATTTTCTGAAGTTTTATTGATAGAGAACTTGGGTGGGCACCAAAAGTCTTCCGGGGCAGTTAGATGTTATTGGATTAACGCACAAATACAAAGTTCTGAGATATTTCAATTTTAAACTTTGGAAACAAACAAAACATCATTTTTACTACAGTCAGAGCATTCTAATGGCACTATCAGGCTGAGAAACAAATTGTACAACTTGTCATAATTGGGGGTTGGCACTATCTGCAGCCGACTCCTTCAATTGTCTTTTAATAAAATCAGCAATTCACCTGCTAACTAACGTGACCAGTAATTCTCAAACAGCTTTAGGCAAATGAAATAAATAGGACCTGGGTTTAAATGGCCTCAGATGCCGAAAAAGAAATTTATAAAAGAGAGAATTTTCGGAGCTTGTTATAGATTCCCGTTTTATTATTTTATCTACTGTTATCAGTCTAAAATGATTGCAATCATATATTATAGAGATGAGGAATTCATAAAACCTCTCTTTAATTTAAATTAAAGAATCGAAATTGAAACATGGAAAAATTATTAGCATCATCATAAAAATTTACTTTTTTTTTTCTTCGTTCTCGTGGTTTTGTATTTGATCGACTCGTAAAAACTTCTGGTTGACATTTTCACTTGAAAAGGTACATTTGCAAAAATGACTCGATTCTTTTGAATCTTGTCTTGGTAGTGAGTAAAGTGAGTTGTCTTTTTGTGAGCTCTTCGTCGTCAATGTCTCTCTCTCTCTTTCTTCCTCCTTTTCTCTTTCATTTCATTCCCTCCGAAAACTTGCAACCCTTTATCTTAAGACCTTCTCCCTACTCTTGTTCCTTCAAACCCTAGTCGTGGCGGCCCTTTGTTTTTGTTTTGACAGCCCAATTTATCGAGCCTTACAAGTGAAAAACCTGAAGACCCAAAGCAAAAGAACCCCTACACGAAACAGACTGTATTTTCGTTTACATCAAACGCAATTGAATTAGGACCGAAAGTTGAATTTTATATTGAAAATGGTTCGATAAACTCAAGTCGAATGCAAATATCATTTTGTTATAAAACGTTTATATGTTTGATTCTCAATAAATCTTTTGTTTCTAATATTTCATTTCTTTTATATAAAAGATTAAAAAATAATAATTTTTTTTTTTATGATAAAATCAGTCGTATAAAATGATAAAGGACTTGATTCATCTATTCAAAAATGTCTTAGATTTTTTTATTTAATAAAATTTTTTATTTTAAAAGATATATAAGTTGATTAATTAAAAAATTACGACATAGAAAAAAAAAGTATGACCAAAGAGATGCGTAAAAATGGAGATAAATTACGGTATTTTAGTATAATTTATGATGCTATTTTATCCGTAGCTTGAGTAGAACTAATCATATTCACTATCTGCGGACGATATTTTACCTACAAGTCATTATTTATGTTACGTTCTTTTATATTTATTTATTAAATAAATAATCATCTTCAAAAAGACTTTTATTTATCATTTATTAAATTAAAAAAAAAAAAAAAGACAAGCCTTAAAGAGCCTCAAGCAAAGCACAGACATGTATGTTTGGTTGCATAAAGGGAGCTTTGTAGGCAAATTCTTAAAACTCGTCTAAATTTATTAAAAAATAATAATTTTTTGGTTTATATTTTATATTTAAGTTAGATACCCGCCCCAACCACCAAAATAAGCTTTTGAACAAAAGGATACTAATACTTTACTGATGTACTTTTTCAGTTTTTTTTTCCGATTTTCTCAAAATTTGCTCTAGCTAAATTGATTAATTTCATAAATCAACTATTTTTTTAGATGCTCATTAAAATGGATATTCTCATTTTTCCCTAAAGGAAGCACACTTTACTCTTGTACTTCATAGGAAAAAAATAGGAGCATGAGGTTGAAATTTAATATTTAAGTTAGACATTCTCCTGAGGCGTGAAAATAAGCTTTTGAACAAAATCGGCTAAAGAGTACTGGTACTTTACTGATGTACTTTTTCAGTTTATTTAGATTTTCTCAAAATTCGCTTCCTAAAATTGTTTAAAATTCAAAAATCAATTATTTTTTAGATGCTCTTTAAAAAGTATATCAATGAAATTTTTCGTGTATATCGTTTGAAGTACTCTTTACTGATGTTACTTTTTTAGTTTTTTTCGATTTTCTCAAAATTTGCTGAATGGATTTTGATTAAAATTCATAAATGAACTATTTTTTAGATGTTCTTTAAAAAGTATATCAGGGAAATTTTTCGTGAAAATTGTTTGAAGTACACTTTACTGATGTAATATTTCAGACTTTTCAAATTCATTTTCCAGCTCTTCCTTCCATAGGGCCAATGTTAAATCCTTATGGGAATTTGCAAGTTAATTTCAATTCAAAAGGGGTTCCGGTCCCCCTTTGAAAAAAAAAAGGGTAAGAGAAAGTTGTGTGCTATGCATCAGTCACATCAGATTTTTACTTTCTCTTACCTCTATATATGTTAATATATATAGAGAGAAAGTATTGTTAGAAATCTCTTTGAAGATATTTTTATGACAATGAAATGTATCAAAACAAAATAAAGAACAAACAAGTCATTTTTATAAATGGAGAAAATAATTTTAAACATGTATTTTGTCTGATCCAAATAAAATCCGTCCCTCTCTGCTTAATAATTCCCTAATTAAAAAACGTTAGATTGTATAAGATTAAACTCATTCCGGTTCACTTGATTCAATTAATTAAGAGATTATTCAAATTTTATAAACATAAACAAGAGGAAAGAATAAAAAAAAAAATAATTCTAAGCAAGAATGATCGTGGGGATCATAAAATAAAAAAAAAAAACTCGTGTGACTTCATTAAAAGATTAAAGGGTTATCAGAAAACTTTTGTATATTAATTTTAATCATCTTTACTCTATCAGCAGGGGTTATTTAAAAAAGTACTTTTAATTAGTTTTATTAATAGCCACGTAGTCAAGGAGTTCGTATTTAATTTTAAGTGAATATTTATATTCCTTAGGTAATAATTAATTTTAGAGATTTGCATCTTTTAAATATCGATAAGTGATGTAAAATTTTCTAAACTTCCAAAAGTTAAATGAAAAATAAAACATCTGTGGATGACAACGTTCAACGTTTCGGATGTTTGGTTATTTCGGATTGTCATCAAGACTCTCAAAAAAGGGGATCATGTTGTATTAATATACAGGGTGCCCGGATATAACAGGTACCTAGAAAAGGAGATGATTCTACATGAAAAAATGACTTTTTTTCTATAAACTTAATATGCCCAGACGCTTCGTTTTCAAGGGGGTCAAAGTTGAATTTTTGTTGTTTGTTTTTTGTTAATATCTCGAGAACCGTTTGAGATACAATGTTTAGCATGTTTTACTTTACACATAAAACAAGCGGAGTAATGAACATAAATCGTGTACAGAAGCTAAACATTGTATCTCAAAAAGTTCTCGAGATAAGAGCAAAAAAAAAAAAATTCAACTTTGACCCCCTGTATCTATTTATAAGTGCGCAAATTTGAAATATAAAAGTCAAATTATAAACTGATTGGACAGACTTTTATTTTGGTTGAGAAAGTCCCCGAAAAAGAAAAAGAAAAATCACTCGAGGGCCAGGTGCCCGCACGCTGCGAATCCCCCGTCCCTTCATTATTACAGTGGCAAATATCGCACTGACCTTCCGGTGAAGCTTAAATACCCAAAAGACTTGAAAAAAGTAAAAAATACTCATCTTAAAAAAATACTCGATACTTATTGGTATCGATACTTTCCTTTCGATACGATATCAACAGTAGCGTAACCAGGTGGGGGCGAGGGGGGGGGGCGCGAGCCGAAACCGGCATAGGCGCCCTACGGCCTCTAACTGTAAGATATAGCCCAGCGAATGTGATTTTATCATATTCTTTCCATCGAGTGTCTAAAAAAATTGATTGGGCGAGGCCCCCTGGAAAATCGGCGCCCTAGTTGAGCTTCGCCCCCCCCCCCCGCCCTCAAAGGCTGGTTACGCCGCTGGATATCAAGTACAAGTATCGATACCACACCCCTAATTACATCACAAAGATATAATAATACTAAAATGCTCTCACTGTGTTTGTTTTCATCAAACAAATTGTATTATACTCTTCTATTATATACAATAATAAATAATACTAATTTTAATTCTTTTAAAAACATGAATTATTAAATTGATTCAATATTAAAATTTAATAAATTATATAAATGAATTAAAACCGATGATGGGTTGAAAGCCTATTTTTAAGATCGTTTATACTTTGTATACAATTCAATTTGTTATATAATTATAAATTTATTTTAATTATTTGCCTGCCTGACTGATTCAATATTTTTTTTTATTTTCCTTTTGATATTTTATTAAAGTATTTATTAACTCATTTACATTTAGAACAATATATTATGCAGAGTTTATTTATTGCCAGTGATTCTGTTTCTAAAGCCAGGTCTGTTTCTGACAAGGGGCAGAGAGAGCAAAAGGACCACAGACGGAGATTTATTACGGAAATCTAGTAGTTGACCAAAAATCATATTTACTCTGTTATTATGATAATTAATTATACCTATGTATTTTAATAAAAAAAATACATTTATTTTTTTTGTCATGCATAATTTATGGAACATTTTTGTTGTTGTTGTTTGTATGTTTGTTTTATTTTAAATGAGCCATTTAATCTGATAGAATGTTTTTTTTTAACTTTTTGAGTTTTTTCATGTGTTAATAAAAACTAGCCGAACGGCCTTTGATTGATTGCTTTCAAGTGGGTGAATAGAAGCAACGTATTTGGTGAAGGCTTGCATAGGTTTTTTTTGAGGGAGAACGTCGAAAATACCAACCAACTTTGGCTAAATTTACCGGTTCTATGTGTTTTTGTTAAAAATACTGAATGACTCGGACTGAAGGGGAGGTTAGGGGTAAAAGTCCTACCCTCTCTAATAAAATTTGAGAACGTCATATTCTATATTTGACAATAATAATAGTTTTATATTTCAAAAATATTGTCTTCGGAATTAATATGAAATGGAAAAAAATCTGGTGTGAATGGTCATACAGCACCCTCGGTAATCGAAAGTTGTGTTGTGTGCTTGTCACACCAGATTTTTTTGTGCTGAATTATTCGACATATAATTTTAAATATATCTATTAATCTTATTTTAAAATTTTCTTAATTAACATGTGATTATTAATAACAATAAATTCATATTTAAATTTTGTATGGTATGAGTAAAAATAAAATTTTTGGGCATTAACATGCTTGAGCCATTTACAATTATTGTGTATGCCCAATATAACTTGGCGAGGATATATTTCCTGACATTAACCTGGCCCTGAAAATGGTCCCATATGCGACCGAAACGTCGGCCCTGGTTGAAGGGCGGATCCAGAGATGTTTCTCGTGGGGGGGGAGTAATCTGGTGTGACTGGTCGCACAGCACACAATTTTTTCTTAATTTCGGTAATTTAAAGGCGCATTCTGTACTTGTTTGCCAGAATATAAATACAAATCAAATTTTCAAGTATTAATATTTAAAATTTTAAATTAAAAATAAATTTTTTTGGAGAAAATTTTTTTTTTAATCTGGGGGGGGGGTAATTATCCTTTTACCCCCTCCCCTTGTTTTCAACCTTGCCCTGGTTTGACAATAAAGTGAAATATAAACTAGCTGCTTAATCATTCTTCTACCTATTTTGAATAAATATAAATATTTTTCTCTTTTAGCTGAGTTCATCCCATCCTCTTATTTCTATAGGCCCTAATCTTCTCGGATCTTCCCCTCTTGCTTTTGAAATCTCTTGTTCATCTTCACCGATTATTAAGGAAAAAAGTTTGAGAGTGATTTAGTTTAGCTAATTCAAGATTGTTTTTTTACTTTCTCTTACCTCTATATATGTTAATATATACAGAGAGAAAGTATTGGATTGATGTCAAAAATTCGATGTCGAGATCATACACGTTTTGAGGGCCCCTGAACCCAAAAAACGGTTGTTAGCAACATGGTCTGTCTGTGTGTGGGTCTGTCTGTGAACAAAATATCCCAAGAACGAAAAGAGCTAGGAGATGGAAATTTTATATTTAAGTTAGGCACCCCTCTGGTAGGTGATAGGCCTACGAAGCTTTTGAACAAAATCGGTCAAAAAGTACAAGTACTTTACTGATACACTTTTTCAGTTTTTTTCCGATTTTCTCAAAATTATCGCATTATCTCCCTAAGTATATCACACAATAACATTGTTAATTATAGATTTATGTTAAAATGATTTCAGAAAGGGTAATTTAGTCGAGGGCCAGCTGTTCAATATGCAACTGAGGATGAATTAAGGCAGCCAGTGGAAACAATAAATTCATTGATTCATAACACCCGGAATGTTTGTTATATAAACATTTAGAAATTTAATCTGCACCATCCGCACGATATCTATAAGTTTTCTCATCTATGAAATTGGATTACAAATAGTAATAAATTTTCAATAAATAAAATTTCTATTACAGGTTGCTGAATCTTCTCAATTGTATATATATATAATTAAATATATTAAAATAAAACAAAAGATGCCCTCGGGGCTTGGTGTAGCGGTTAGCGTGCTAACCTCGTATACCAAAAGTCGCGGGTTCGGACCTCAGGCAGTCCGATGATTTTATTTAAGCCATTTGGATACCAAATATTGAATACAGAAAGTATCTCTGTGAGTAGGAATTTCCTGCCGAAATTGTTCTAATAGACTCAGGACATTTTTTCCAATCACGATAGATAGATTTTTTCAATATCTTTAAAAGGCTGCCCGGTAAATTAAAATCCATTCAGTAAAGTCTGAGATAAAGCAATTCCATCTATTGTTTGGCATTTTTCCTCAGATCTTTTTAATTACTAAGAAAGTAAGTAAGAGAAGAAAAATGATAATTTCTCTCTAGGTTCTAATTAATCCTCAAAAAAATGAAATAGCGAATTTTATTTACTAAGCAATATTTTGTGAATTATTAAGTTTTTTTGTCTTTAAAAACATTGTAATAGTATTTTTTAACGTATAAATGCGCATTCATTTCACTTCAAGAAGGCTGACGATTACACGTGTTAAAAAACAGTTAATAATGAGAGCAAATAAATTTCTCAAATTGAAAGATTTATTAAATAATTAAAAGAGGGTGAAATATCTGGGACTTGATTATTAATTAAAAAAAAATACTACCTCTTAGACAAGTTAAATTAAGCAAAGTGTTTATGTTTAGTTACATCTTCGGATAGGGGTTAAAAAAATAAAAGAAGAATCCATTTACCGATATTAATTTCGTTCTGGTGTTCTAAGAAATTTCATTAAAAAAAATCTGATATGGCTAAAATGAAATAGCACAATCTTCTAATTAATTCTTAAATAACTTTTAAAACATCACAATTCATTAAATTAGATCGGATAAACTTTTCTAACGGGATCACACTTTATCTGCTCTAGGTGGCATCAGATACGAAGATATGTAAAGCCACTCGAGAAAGGAGAAAATAGCAAGAATAGCAGCAACCATCAAAAATAGCAAGAGCGTAACCTAAAGTAGGAATGAAAAATTATAAAGAAGATTAAAGATTTTTTTAATTTAATTTAATTTTCTCTTTTCATGAATGTTTCCACCCCTTTAAGGGGGTGTAGGAGGCGTCTGTCTAAACGTACTTAAAAAAACTGGACTAATATAAGGAATTTTTAATGCGTTTTTTTTTTAATTAATTATATTCTTTATAATAAATTTATAAAGTAAAATAATGTTAAAAGATCAATGAAAATCAACCAAAGCATTTGCCCTGAGCTTGGCGTAGTTAGTAGCGCGCCTACCTCCTATACCAAACGTCGCGGGTTCGGATCCCAGGCAGTCCAATGATTTTATTTAAGCCATTTGGTATCCAAGACTTAAATAAGAATGCCTGGACCCCAATATATATATATTCATAATAACCGTTATCGTATAAAGTCTTATATGACCTAAGTTGCTGAAAAGACTGTGAATGTGAGTGTGAATGGGAAAAAAAAAACCCAAAGCATTAAACTATCAGCAACCATTCTGACATCTCTTGGCAAATTTTCGTAATAGGGGTTTTTTTTTTTTTTTTTTTTTTTTTTTTATAATCCCTTTTTAAAAAAAAAAAAGCGAGATATATATCACTACACCCTAAAAACAACCAAATCAAATTAAAAAAAAAAAAAAAAAAAAAATAAATTAAATTTTTTTTGGTATTTTTAAAAAATTAAATAAAAATTTAAATAATAAAAAAATAAAAAATAAATTAACAAAGAAAAAAAAAAAAAAAAAAAAAGATATTAAAAAAAAATATTTTTTTTCGATAGCAACAGAACATGTTGAGTAAATCAAAGCTTTTGGAACGCCAATCTCACTTAAATGCGGCTGCAAAATATTTTCCACAACAATTTTTTTAAATCTGATATAGCTTTCAGCAAAATGTTGAAAGTTAATATTTATTATAATATAGATGATAGGAGGGCCTGGGCAAAAGGGCTTTGATCTTCTGAAAGGATTGTGAATAATTTAAGAGGATTTATGTATGTTTCTAAAAGCTTTTCAAAGACCCTGATAAAGGAAACTTTTGCTTAAGATTTTTATCTGGATTAAGAGAAGATTTATTAAAATTTCGTAAATAAGTATATCGGGATATGGAAAAATGTCAAGAGTTGTAGCAACCACCAAGATTTTTCCTTAGCATGAATAAAAAAAAGTATATAAATACATAACAGTAGATAGTCTTATTGCTAGTAATTAAAAAAAAAAAAAAATGTAATAATAATGGTGATGTTTCTATTACTTTTATTAGGAAGAAAGTGAAACAGCGGTGTCAATTTGGTTGCCTATGTTCTAGGGACGCTCTCCCTGAATTTTACTCATTTGAAACAAAAAGATAAATATTATTAACTAGCTGGAAAGGCGTGCTTAAGGCACTCAGCCAATCAGTCAACGAAAAAATTTAACTGATTTTGCGAATCACCCAACCCTCTACTGAGCATCTTATTCTTAATTATTTCTTTTAAAATAATACATTTTTTTTTATATTACCTTGAGTGTTTTTACCTTAAAAACTGATATATTCAGATAAAAAATTTATAGTTTCATTAAATATTAAAACTAATTAAAAATCTAATTATTTGTTTTAATAAAATATATATTTTTTTTTCCCTAGAGCGAATGAATTATTATCTTCTTTCATTTTGGCGATTAATTTTAAAAGCGACAAATATGAGTTCGTGTAACACTGTCCCATATAAATGATGACTTTGAAAAGTATATAAAAAAAAATCCTCTCAAGTCGGACAGATGGATTACAAACAAGATTCTATGACTACTGGAGAAATGAATTATTTCTTCAAATCATTCTTATAATGAGAGGGGGAGAATATTTTAAGACATAATTTCGCCTCACCTCCTTAAGTATAAAAAAATGTATTAATTTTTTTTTTTATAAAAACACACACTTTTTTCCCATTCACACTCACATACACGCAGTCTTTTTGACAACTTAGGCCATATAAGACTTTTTACGATACTCAGTATTTTAGTAAATATCTATTGGGGGTCCAGGCATTCTTATTTAAGCCATTTGGTGTCCAAATCATCGGACTGCCTGAGATCCGAACCCGCGACCCGTGGTATAGAAGCGCTACCCAAAACTTTTCAGTTTCTTATACCATAGACAGAAAGTGAAATGAATTGTATAAGAAACTGAAAAATTTTGTGCATTAACAAGATTGAGCGATTTACAATTGTGTATGCCCTATACAACTTGGCGGGAATATATAATAAATTTATTTCAGACATTAACCTGAAGATGGTCCCATATGTGGGACGAACGACGGCCTAATACAATGAAATAAAACTAGCTTTTTTTTCTTCCAATTTAAAAACGAACATTCAGCTCTCTACCTCCTTCGAATATATATTTTTATTTGAATATTGTTTTTGTAGCTATTGAGTTAGATCAAGGAAGGGTTGCTGACGCAGAGACTGACAGTCAAAATTGTTTCTTTAAATATTTTATTCGGGCGATAGACTACATCAGCAGGGGACAATAAATGTCGAAACAATAGTATCTAAAAATTGCATAGCTATCTATAAAGATACTAATCAGGTGAGAGTTCTTGCATCTTTTCAGTATATGCAATTTTTAAAATTATTTCGACATTTATCAGCCTCTGTCGAAATCGAATAAAATATTTAATGAATCAATTTTGGCTGCCTGTCTCTGCGTCTGCAACCCTTATATTTTATTTTATAATTTTCTTTATATCTTAAAATAGTTTGATTCGGCTCCGAAGGAGGGGAGGGAGGTGTTGGCAACTGGGTACAGTCGGACCGCAAGTGCCTGATGTGCTCAAGAGAGACTAGGCAACTAAAATACTTAGTCGTCGGACGGGTTGTCTAAGCTCAAGGCTTCACACTCTAGCCCCTCAGGCAGTTGTGGCGTCCACTGTACCATTATGCGTTAACTATACTGTAAATTTATGCCTTATTCTTTTCCAAGCAAAATATGTTAGTTCTAAAAGATCTGCGACTATTACTAGTGATGAATTGATTTACTTTTTTTCTAAAATCCAAATCATGTCATCTCCATCTATTTATAAAATATATAAAAGAATTTAAAATTTAAATTCTTAATCTATAATAGCGGTACTGTTTGCTCTATTTAATCCAACCCATTTAAAAAAAGGTTTTGTCATTTTAAAAATAGATTTCAAAGGGCTTATAATAAAGTCTTAAAAATATATCACCTCTTATATATCCTTCTTAAAAGAAAATTACATAGTATATATGTATTTTTAAATATATAGAGTGTATTGTTGTGTATGTATACAACAAGCTTTGAAGAGAGGACGTAAATATCCTTTAAAAATTAAGCTAGATAGCTTTAAGTTATTAGTGGAAGAGATTAAAACCTGTCAGCACCGGGTGGTTAAAACCTGGCATTAAACACTTAAATGGAGTGTTTTTTTTTTTTTTTTTATTTGGCGGTGGTATTAATTGAACTAGATCCCACATGAGCCTAGGGGGCTGGCTATTGTGTAGCTTTTAATGGATGCATTGTGGAACGGGCCACAGAACGACGATGCTGCTGATCGGTTCCCATTGTGTTTTGCTTTTGTCAACTATTATGAATTGTAAGTGGTACCAGGAAAGATACTCATTATTCCTATACTAAAACTGTAAAAATCACTTTAAAATAATGTTTTTTTTAATAACAAACAAGTCTTTACGAGAAACCTTTTGTCTTTCCAAAATAATAGAATATTTTTTTTTCTGATCTCTCAACATATGATTTTAAAATTAAATAACTCGAAAACAAAGTTCATATATAATTGAGAAGTTAATATATAGAAAGTAATGCATTCATGACAAAAATCAATGTTAAGATTTCGATGGAAATACACGTTTTGAGGCTAAAAAAAATTCCCTCTGGTCTGTCTGACAATTGTGAGAACAAAATATTCAAGAACAAAAAGAGCTGGAGGCTTAAATTTGATTTTTAAGTAAAAATTGATTATACTGTAGTACCAAATTGGGAATTAAAAAAAAATTCCTCCCTTGGCCTCGCCCTAAAAAAGCATGTTATGTAAAAATCTTATATACGGTGGAGTTGTTTTCGAAACAAGGGCCGATTTTTTGTTCCATGATCAAATAGCTGGCTCTCAGTTAAGCAACTTGTAATGAAGAAACCCCCTTCATTAATAATTCTTGATATAAAATAGACATGTGGTCTATTTTCATCTCATTTTATTTTTAAAAGAATTCCATGTCAAAAAATCGATGTGGAGATTTTAATGGATATACACGTTTTGAGGTCCCCTGAATCAAAAAAAGTGGTTTTCGCGACATGGTCTGTCTGTCTGTGTGTGTGTGTCTGTAAACAAAATATCTCAAGAATGAAAAGAGCTAGGAGATTTGAAATTTCGGACCATCAACAGTTCTTTTTTTATCGTCCGATTCAATAAATTAAAACAGACAGTATTCTATAATTGAATAAAATTTATTTAATGACTCTAACAAACAAAACTAAATATTTAAGTCTGTTTAACAATCTTCAGGGATTTTATGGTTTAATGGTTAATAACATTTAAAACAAATGCAAACATTTTTAAAATAAAAAGACAATAAAATGCAACATGGCATATTTTTTTCTCTCCAGGGATTTTAACTCTAATCTCTTCCCCTCTGATCATACCGATACCATTTCAAAATTATTCAATTTAATATTTAATGGCATTAAGGGACAACATTAAACTTAAATATTTGATTAAAGTAAGGCAATGATTTAGATTGAAGAAACTAATAATAATTTGAAGAGTTCCCCTTGAAGGAGTTGGCTAAAGGGAAGGAAGGGCTAAGGAAAGCCAATATACATGTTAATTCTGACAACTCTGCTGAGTAAAAGGTCTGAAGGGTAATGAGAGTGTCAAGGGTTCAGAAGGGCACAAGAAGAAGAAGAAAATCTACTCGCTTTAGACCACTAAATTGACCTATCGGTTTTTTTTTAAGAGGGTAAATAAGGATGATGTGACCATCACGAAGGGTTATAAAATAAGTTTGGTGTGATTGCACAACACACAACTTTCTCTTATCTTCAATAATTGAAAGTTGTGCACTGTGCTGTCAAACTAATTTTTTTTGTCGACATATATTTAGTTTCCGATAGTAAAATTTATAATACAACCTAAGAGATAAAATCACCCATAGAAAAATATCTATTTTCTCTCGGGCTTGGTGTATTTGGTAGCGCGCCTGCCGAGAGTCGCGGGTTCGGATCCCAGGCAATCAACTTCATTAGCATTTCGTCGCGGTTTAAACGCTTAATTAGATGATTTTTATCATTGCAATCTTATTTTTTTGTGATAATTGAATGATCTAGGAGGCGGGCCCGTTCAGAAATTAAGTTTGGTAAAAAAAAGTACCACTTTTTGCTAATCTCCATTAGCATTTTGTCACGGTTTAAACGCTTAATTTGAGGACTTTTACCATTGCAATTTTATTTTTTTGTATGATTTGGGGGGGGGGGCGGACCGTTCAGAATTTTAAGTTTAGTAAATAAGAGCCACCCTTAGATATATACCCTAGTATTTAGGTAAGAGAAAGCAAAAACTCCTTTCGTTCTTGAGATATTTCAATCATGACATTGTTGCGAAAACCACTTTTTTGGACTCAGGAGACCTCAAAACGTGCATTTCCATCAAAATCTTGACACCAAATTTTTGACATGAATCCAATACTTTCTCTCTCTATATATGAAACTATATAAGTAAGAGAAAGAATAAAATATAAAAATAAACCTCAGTAAAGTATTACCGTACTACTTTTGTTGATTTTTTTAAAAAACATAGTGGTGGATGTCAGTAGAGTACCTAACTTATACCCGTATATAAAAACGATACTATTCAAATGGCTTAAATAAAATCATCGGACTGTCTGGGATCCAAACCTGCGACCCTTGGTATACAAGGCCAGCACGCTACCTACGTAATTTTAATCAAAATTTGAGTCAATTTTTAGAAAATCGAAAAAAAACTGAAAAAAGTACATCTGTAAAGTACTAGTACTTTTTGGCCGATTTTGTTCAAAATCTTATTTTCACGCCTCAAGAAGGTGCCTAACTTAAATATAAAATTTCAACCTCATAGCTCATTTCCTTCATGCTTAAAAATGTCCACAAAGACCAATTTGCGGGACTCGCTTTTTTGGACTCAAAACATGTATTTCCATCAAAATTTCGACATCAAATTTTTAACATGATCGCAATACTTTCTATATATTACATATATAGGTAAGAAAAAGTAATAATATCATACTTGATGGACAAAAAATAATTTTTTTTAGTCTATTGAATTTAAAGTTATTAAAAACAGGTATTTCCTATTATCTCTCATTCCCACTCGCATGTACGATAGACATGATATTTTAAACAGAGAGATTAATAACAATTGATCATCATCATTGCATTGCCAGAGACCTGGAAAGTTGGATTATATACAGTTTGTTCTGTCATATCAAACAAAGGAGACAAATGTTCCGAATGGATATTTGATGATTGATATAGCATCTAGTGAAAATATTTATTATCTTAAATTTTGACAGAAAACAACTTTATATATATATATATATATATAAACTTGATAAATATGTAAAAGTTTAGTAGCGACTTGTTGTTAAAAAAAAGTGTTTTTCTTTTTTCCGCTGTTTGATCAAACAAATATTATAAAGCTTCTTAAATCAATCATGTGTAATAAAATTCACTTTTTTCTCTTTATTATTATTCAAAAAAAAAAAAAAATGTTTAATTAAAATTTATTTAAAGATAAAAACGGGTAAGGGTGGAAGGAGGTTCCGCTTTATTCACCTCTCTAATAATTAATGAACAAAATTAAATGATCAAGTATGAGATAATAAGAGTTTTTATTAAAAAAAAAGTATTTTTAAATTGTCAAAAGTTGTTAGTAATTAAAGCTTGAAAATTATCTTTAGCAGAATTTTAAATGTATATATATTTTTGGAGCCATTAAAGTATTTCGTTATTTCGTTCGCTCTTTTATGTGCATATGCCAGTGCTGGACCGATGGGCCCTCAAATATATTTAAGGTTTTAAATTACTAATGTAGTTTTTTGTAATTTTTTTCCTTAAATTTAATTTTCTGGGCCTACGTCACCGATATTTTCCGGGCCTAAATGTGTTTCCAGTCCAGCCCTGGCATAGGCCTACATACAAATAATACAATCAGCTATAAAAAAAAAAAACTTCAAATAAACATATAAAGTTGTATGAAAGGGGAGACTGAAGGAACCAGTCGATTACCATCCAATTCAGTGTAACAAAAAAACCTCGTAGTAGAATTAATTAATAAAACAATCAAAGGTCTTTTTCGGCTGGTCTGAGGTCATTTAGACATCGTTCATATTTATTTCAATTGATTGTGAGGTCGGTCATTTAACTAAAATTTCTGTTCCTTGGGAGTGGAAGCAAACCCCTAGTTCAAGAGGCAAATACTACTTGTTTAACAAATTTGTATGTTTATTTGTTGGGGCCAAAGGCTCATGGCTCCCGGGAATCGAACCCGGGGTGTGCTTCCCTTGCACCAGGCTTTCGACCAACACGAAAAAATACATTGAGGTGCAAGTTGTGGAGATATTAAATATTAAAGGATCTCAAACAGGTGATTCAATCTTAGGATAATAACACAATTCCAGGTTGGAGGAGATTATAGATATTTAGCAAAAGATGTATGGAGGCAGAGGCAGCCAAGAAAAAATACTCTGAATGCTTTCACCAATCAGCTAGAAACGTTTCGGTTCATTTATTATGTACCATCTTCAATCCATTAATTGGTGTATATCTTGCTCAAGAGATGGCCCAGTAAGTAGCAGATAGATTCTTTCATAAATAGAATACTGTTGTACAATACATGTCTATAATGAAATTTTTTAGGCTTGAATGAATATAATGGTAATTGATGCGAGTCACTGACTGAAGATGGTACACAATAAATGAACCGAAACGTTTCCAGCTGATTTGTGAAATCATTCAGAGCATCTTTTCCTCTGTCTCAATAGATCCTTTACTAATACATTCCCTAAATATGTAAGTTGGACGTGCACTTTTCTAACAAGAGAATTCAAGTGAGAAATCTTTAAAGAAAAATTTTTCAGTTATCAGTCAGCTTTTTAAACCTGGAGGGGGGTAGACTTCTTGTCTGCTCTAATTCTCACTCAATTTTATAGTTAGAGAAATGCACAGCCAAAATATAGGAAATGTATTTTTCTAGTGGTCGAAGGTACGGTAGCCTGGTGCAAAGGATAGCACACCTTTGAGCCTGAAAGACTGGAGATCCTGGGTTTATTTCACGGGGTCATCCGGCGTTTAGTCCACCAATAAATAAACATACTCGTAAATTTGTTAAATATACCTATGAATCGTCAAGTCCGAATCGAGGTATCCTCTGAATATTAATAAATTATTTTATTCAGGAGTCAAAAAAATTCCAAGACATATACGTAGAAAATTATTTCTTATATTGATGCCATTCCAGGCTGGCATTTCGGCCACTTTCCAAGGGCGGATACAAGGGGGGGTGTAAAGGGGGTAATTACCCCCCCCCGAGATTTGAAAAAATACCTTTTTTTTTGCAAAAAAATTTATTTTTCACGTAAAATTTTAAAAATTAATACTTAAAAATTTGATTTGTATTTCTATTCTGGCAAACAAGTACAGAATGCGCCTTTAAATTACTGAAATTAAGAAAAAATAGTGTGCTGTGCGACGAGTCACTCCAAATTACCCCCCCCCCCGAGAAACACCTCTGGATCCGCCCTTGCCACTTTCAGAGCCGGATAATAAATTTATATAGATTGTGAGTATCGTAAAAAGTCTTGTATGGCCAAGTTGACGAAATGACTGTAAGTGTGTGTGAATATAAAAAAAGTGTGAGCGTTTAAAAAAAAAAAAAAAAAAAACTTGTGCTGGGCCCTCAAAACTATAATTTACTTTTTAATTTTGTACTTGGGTAAGTAATATTATAAAACCACTCAAAGGGGCGTTATTTCAATTTTCGGTTTGTGAAGTTGGGGTGGGGGGTCATTTCAAAGACTTTGTTTCCATATTAAGCTTTCCACGCCTCGGGGTAGAGCTATTCATTCTAATTTTATTATAGGAGTTAGGAGTTGGTTCCTTGTAATCCACAAAAGGGTTCTTATATTAAAGACTTGAAAATGAGATGAGACTAGCCCTCCGTCCTTCTCAATTGGGAAACTAAAGAGAAGGAGTAGTTTTAACACTTAATTTAACGTTCATAGGTGCTTAACTTTTTAATAAATTTTGCTCTTTGGCACTAAGAGGGGGAGAATTACATTTGAATTGAATATTTATTCGATCGGAATCTCAACAAATTTATAAATAAATTATCTAAAAGAAAATATTGAACATTTTAGGCCTGAAAATGCAAAGTTTTAAAATTGAAGAAATCTAAGTCAATACCAATAATCAACACCAATACTAGTCCAAGCTGGGGGGCGTATCTAGGGTAGGGGAGGGCCATGGGCGTAACTAGGGGGTGCCGGGGGGCCTGCTCCCCCCCC
The DNA here is from genome assembly GCA_023213315.1 of Euborellia annulipes. NCBI lineage: Eukaryota > Metazoa > Arthropoda > Insecta > Dermaptera > Anisolabididae > Euborellia > Euborellia annulipes. The sequence goes on from JAKCPI010030902.1 coordinate 77,400, forward strand.
CACCCCGGGAGGATGGCTGGTCCCATGGCCCACCCCAGCCAAATTCTCTAGTTACGCCCATGGGGAGGGCGGTGGGTGCGTCCGCACCGAGCGGCATATTTTATTTTTAGTTGTAAAAAAAAACTTTCCACTTCATAAGTTTACTATTCGATTTCCACGAATGATGAATTACTATATGATTTTGAATGTATATATATGTATAAATTTTGCTTCGGTATTTTGTGTTTTTATAAAAGTAGGTATATCAACTTCCAAGGGCTTTATAAGGAACTATTAATTTTTGACAGGAGCAGCTTCCAAAAAATTAATATTAATTTTCTCGTCTACAAAATTGAACGTGCGTGAAATTATAGAGGCAGCACTATCGCCGTAGTAAGCGCTCTCTAGTGTTCTTTTGCCAATGATAGTGGAATCAAAACATTCATTGAAAACAACATAAAATATTTAAAAAAATGGAAAAAAATAATAAAATACGGATTTCAACCAGTTGTCAATAATATTATATACAGCCAGAATGATGAAAAATTTAAAAAAAAATTATTCAATTCAAATTATGTCTATAGGATAGTTGAAAAAACAATTTTGAAAGTGTCAAAACAGGCAAAGTTGTGCCACGAACGAGTGTGTCAAATGTATAGGCCTATGATGTAAAAGTTTTGGTACGTATCAAAATTAATCTAAAAAATGCTTATTGGAATTCAATTAAAAAACTCCGAAATAATTATTAATTCAGAGGAAAAGACCGCTAAGTAAGCATTGACTCATTTATTCAAATATATGATCTGTAGCCTACTTATTATTTATATTATCAAGACCTGGATTTCTGAATCATAAACTCAGAAAATTTGACATATGGATAGAAAATGTGAATGCGAAATTTTAAGGTAAGTTTTACTTTTCCCTACCTCTACATATGTTAATATATAGAGAGAGAGAAAATATTGGATTCATGTCAAAAATTATATGTCCCCTGAATCCAAAAAATCTGGTGTGACAGGCTCACAGCACACAACTTTCTCTTACCTTCGGTAATCGAAAGTTGTATTCTGTGCTTGTCACACCACATTTTTCGTGACGACTTATATTTAGTTCCTGACAGTACGGTACATTCGAATTTCAAGATGTAAAATTTATAGTATGGGAAAATATTTATATTTTGTTACCATTTCTCCTATCTTTCCTATGAAATACAAGAGTAAAGTGGTCTTCAGATTATAATGGCAAAATGAGTATACATTTTAAATATATTGATTAAAATTCAAAAATCAATTATTTTTTAGATGCTCTTTAAAATGTATAATCTCGTTTTGCCATTGAAATCTTCTGAAGACCAATTTACTCTTGTATTCCATAGAAAAGAGAGGAGATATGGTTGCCATGGTAACAAAATATAAATATTTTCCCATACTATAAATTTTACATCTTGAAATTCGAATGTACCGTACTGTCGGAAAATAATAAATACATGTCGACACAAAAACAAGCCTAGAACACAACTTTAGATTACCGAAGGTAAGAGAATAAAAGAAAACATTTCGGCTTTACTTAGAAAGGGCCATTTCACTTCTTATGAGAATATTAGCAAACTCAATGAATACACCATTGAGATGCAGATAGAGTTGTTATATAAAAACATACAAAATTAAAATGCTCAAAAGCTAATGCTCTAGCCGTGAGCCACAGGTCAAGGGTTATTTTCTTCATTAACCGTATTGAATCGTCATAGTAAAATTAATTCATTTTCCATTAACCCAATTTATTAAACGATACCAAATCTTATGTAGAGAAAAAGAGTATATAAAAAAAAAGATGGCAGTCGGAGAGAGAAAAGATTCTCCACCATTCCCATTTTGATCCTTTAGTTGCTTTTATAATATAATAATCCATTGACATCGACGTTTAAGATTATATAAAGAGCGAATATAAGCAAATCGTATTCGACGAATAATTTCAACTAATTTAAATAGATTAATCAATATTGGATGAAATTATTTATTCTTATAAATTAATAGCCTATTAGTTTGATAAAAAAAAATCGAAACTCACTTTTGAATATTAATTAAAAGATGAAGATCCACCGTGATTTTCTTGAATATTAATGAGAGATTTTCTAAACACTATAAACACACTTTTAGATAAAATAAACATTAAACACTATTAAAATAATTCTTGAACACTGAGCAAAAGAAACTCGTCTTCTTCACTAATGATTCTCTTCATGACTATTCGAGACCAGAATCCCTCGTTTTCATTTCAGCCAATCAGCGTTCGACTTTGAATGATTGTTGATTGGCGCTCAAACAATGGAGGCGATTTGAAATTATAAAAAAAATATTTTTAATGAAATTAAAATTAGTCATCGGTACTATTAATTAATTAAATATATATACCCGTTAATGAAAAAAAAAAATTAAAAATAAAGAAGGCAATAAAATTGTATTAAAATCTATTAAAAATAAAATAATTCTTTCCATATTGATTGTTTAAATCAAAATTATGAAGTTATAGTATATTAAATGAGCAGGTTTACGATTTTATTATAAAAGATTTAAATTAATATAAGGAAGATATGATTTTATTTAATTAAAAATAAAAAATATTTCACATAAATATATGAGAGCAAAAATGAAATCTTGGCGCGGTTATTTGAAGTTAAATTAAAATAAATGCAAAATTCCACGTGAAACTACAAAATATTGAAAAATATATATATATATACATATATTTTACCATAGTTATTCCAATTTCAAAATAAAGATGATTAGAATCTCGCTCTAAGAAACAATCTTATAATTTATTTGAAAATAAATCATAATTTGTTCAAGGATGAGTGATGTCTTTTGACTATATTATACAATTTATATAAGTATATATATATTTTGTATATGAGACAAATCATCCCGTTGTCTTAAATTAAATTAATTAAAAAAATAAGGATAAAATGTATTAGAAGTCCTTCATCTCAGAATTTGTAACTTGCTGTCTTGTTTATCCTTCTACTGTTTGCTTTCCTGTCTAAATTTTGAAATTTTGCATCTAAAATAAAAAGCCCGTAATTATGTTTTATAAAATAAATATTCTGTTGCTTCTGGTACTTGTATTGTATTATATATCTAAAACCAAATTAGTAAAATATCTTCAATAAAAAAAGTTAAAGATGACGATCCTAAACAAAAAAGTTAGTTTGAAAAATAAAACACGATTTGACGATTACAATATTAAATAAAAATAAACTTATTTTTCATTACAACCGTTTTATATTTTCCATATAATAATGGTAATACATTAAAAAATAACAACTTTTATAGTTAAAAAAATAATTAAGAATTATAAATGCATGTATATATAAAATTATATTTAATAATATTATAAATCTCAATTTTATTTAGAAAAAATGGACGGAGTTTAAGAAAATAAAAAATATGGAATGTATTTTTTAATAGAATAAAATGAGTATAAAAAAAGATGAAAAAATGTGCGTTTAAATTGAAATGATAAATGATAAAAAAATTACATATATATATATTATAAAAATAATGCAAATAAATATATTTTTTATTTAGAAGCTCAATTTTTGCTGGCGAATTTAAATTATTTTTCTTTTTTATATTATTAATCTTATAACATTATTTTATGTTGTATTAAAAAAAATTATTTGCTAAAAATATGACTGCTGTTTTGGAATATTTGGTTTGAAATATATTATTTTGTAAATTGCACTTAAGTAATAATAAAGTGAAGATTAAATAAAAAAAATATATAATAAATTGCCCGATTGTTTCATATAGAATATAATTTTAATTTTTAGATTAAGAATCATAAGATTTGGATTTCTAAATAATCGTGATCTTGGAAAAAGGAGAAGTTCAATCAAAATAAAATGATATTATTTTCTTTTTGTATCTTAAAGATAATTTTAATACTAAAAGAAAATAATTGGCATTTTATTTTGAACCTGCTCTTTAATCAACAAAATCTTATTTGTTATATATATATATATATATTGAAACAATTCATCAAACAATTTGATTCTTAATCTAAAGCTATATGAAGTTCTGTAATGGCTCTAACAATTTATTCTTATTTAGAGATTCTAAATAATAATTAAAAGGCGATTATTTCTAAGATTTAAGCTTATCCAGATCTAAGGAGCTTAGAGTATTTTCTTAAAATATACAAAATGTATCTCCAATAACATAATCAATGAAATATGTTAACTGCGCAGACCGCTTCGCCCCTTAGACTTTTAAATCCAATAAAATTCATACCTAAATTTCTTTTGCTGCCTTGAGAATGGACGGATCATTTTGATTTGTTTGTCAATTATTTTAATTATTATTAATTTTTATTTAAAAAATAATAATAGATGAAAGGGAGCTGTATTTAAACAGCCACTTTATTCCCTTCTTCAAATTTTATTTAATAAAAATTGCTTGGAATTTTAATTCTGCGCAAAGGGCGTTGTGGTTTTAAAACAATAACTACAGGGTGGCCCAAAAGTCACCTTTTAAAATGAAATAACTTTTTTATTCCTTCTCAATTCACATTTATTCTTTTATAAACAGAAAATATACTTCTTGGAAATAAATTTTATTTAATTTTGAAAATAACATCCTTTAATTAACCACCATTTGGCTCTTCCCACTGACGCTCTTTCTAAGTTTCTTGGTTTATGTTTTCAAATTCTTCACGAATGTTGGTCTTCAATTGCTGAATAGTTCTGGATTGTTGTGGTATACTCTATCTTTTAAATACCTCCATAGAAAGAAGTCTGGAGCAGTGGGAGTGATTTTAGAATTCGCGAAATTATCCTTCCAAATATTTGTCTCAAGAGTTCGATTGGCGGGGCACAGTAGCAACAAATTGCTGCCACCATACCTCTGCTGTGTCCTCGACTACAGAACACACAAAATTCTCTAGCATTTCTCGATATCTCAGTGTGAAGAGCAAAATGGTGGTTATTCAGAGGATGTTGTTTTCAAAATTGAATAAAATTTATTTCCAAGAAGTGTTTATAAAAGAAATAAATGTGAAATGAGATTAAATAAAAAAATTATTTCATTTTAAAATGTGCTAATGACTTTTGGGCCACACTGTATAAATAGTGTGTGATAAACCTATACGTTTGTTACATTCAATTATTTCATTGTTTTAAAAAAATCTGAAAAATTTTAATTAAAATTTTTTAAAATAATTTCCCATCCTTTTTCTCATAAAAACAATGAAATAATCACATGTAGAAAACGCACAGGAGGCTTTAGCTCTTTAACTTAGTCACTCATAATACTATAGTAAAAGCATAACTTTAGAGCAGTAATTCCCAACGTTTTTTGATGTGCGGCCCACTTTTTCCGTAAAAAAAACGCTGAGGCCCAGTGTATATATATAATTTTAATATAAATATATAGAATTTTTAATCCTTAGACGTCTGTGGCCCATTTCTTAAAGGGTTGGGAACCGCTGTTTTAGAGTATAAAATAGGCGGCCCACATACAAAAAGAGAATTCTTTTAAATTAAAATTTACCTAACAAAAAAGATTTATTAGGACATCACATTTTTTAATTTCTAAAATTTTTTAATTTATAAATATAATAAATTCGTCATATATTTTAAGAGATTATTATTAGTCTTATAGAAACAGAATTATGTTATTTGAGAGACAAACTGTATTAGAAATAAAAAAAAATAAAGAGATATACTTAAAGAAAAATATTTCAAGCATAAGAAACTTTTTGCTCGAAGGCTCTATCTTCCCAATCAGAGTCGGTGGTTAAAGTTACATGGCGAGTTTTGCATAGACGAGGTCCATGCCTTAATAATATGAGAATGACTCCCAATACAAAAAAAGTGAGCGCAGCACACGCTGGCCAGAACACGTGAAGAGACATTCTTTTTTTTAAAGATCGCTTTCCCTTTTATGTGGTTGTAGTTCTAAATATTCTTGAGGGATATGTCCGGTGTCGTACACTTGTTGAGTTACTACGTAACACTCTTCGAGTTCGGTTGTGTCGAGAGGCGGTTGCTTATGCGGAGTTTTTGTCCAAATTGAATTTATCCAACGATTGCCTAAAAAAAAAAAATTATTATTATTAGTTTTCAAGACCATTTATTTGAATCATTTAGGTATTATTCAAGAAATGCCGGGAATATTTAACAAATTTTGACTTCGCCCCATTCCCGCGCTGCGGGGTCGGCGGACCTCACTCTTTTCCCTCCAACCCTATCATGCGTTTTTGAGACCGGAAGGAAAAGGACAGGCCGGCCCGTCGCACGGTCTGACGCCTGTTGAAAAGAGGACGGAAGAGACAGACATACAAAGACCTGTCCCAGCTCGGGCAGCTCGTGGTCGCCATCCACGTACCCACAAGATGTGGGCCCCTGAGCGAATTTAACAAATTTTGTAAGTATATTTATTTTTCTGGTGGTCGAGGATTCGGGAGTCTGTTGCAAGAGAAAGCATACAGATGACTTTGGAGTCCGGGGTTCGATTTCCAGGGGATTTTTTTGACCCACTAGTTACCTATTAATACAAAATTTATTATTATATATACGAGAGTGGTTTGAAATCTCCATACAAAAATAAAAAGTATTTAATTTTTGCATCGAGTTTTTAAACTACTGTTCGTTCTGTCTATAAAGATTTTTATAATAAACGATTAACACATATAATACATAATTTTATTATTTCTAATAAATTTTTGGAGTAAGCAAGCATCGATCAGTCTGTGATTGAAGAGACAAGACCCTGGAGATGAATTTCGACGCTACTCAGTAGAAAAGTGCCTAACTCCACTTTTTTTCGAAAATCATTTTTTTGTATTTTCTGTTTTTAAATATCATTCTCCTTATGCCATGAACTGGGTAAGAGCGTAATTCAAATTTTTCAGTTCAAAAAGTTGCCGCACGAAAAGTGTTTATCAGTGGCTCTGACAATGAAAATGAAATATTTTTTGGCTCTCCTGAAAAATAAACAAAAATGGAGTTAGGCACTTTAATAATTAGAACGTCGATTTGTGTTCCAACGAGCTTAGTTGAGAAAAATAAAACAAGTAGTAACCTATATAAAGTGTATATATATTAATTCAATTTGTGTCAATTTCAGCTGCTCAGATTATTTTGACTTTTAACTATACAATTTATTACGTCAGTAGCTTTGTCGGTCATTCCACTCTGTTGTTTGTTGAGGACACCAAACAGAGCTTGTCAACAAATTCGGCTGATCTTCTTCACTGAATTCTCTTTTTAATATATTATGTGAAATATGCAATATTATAATATCGAAAAGAAAAGATATTCAGAAATACATTTGTTTATTTAATAATTTAAAAGAGTACTTCTTCAGTGTATTGTTTATAAATTTATTTCCCATAAAATAATGAATTGCAGTAATTGGTTGTGTGAGAAGGCGAATATTCCCACAGGAAGTTTACTATTATTTTAATCGTAAATAAACTAAAATTTTGAAGTTATAAAAATTGGATTCATAAGATTTTTAAGAAAACAGAGGTTCCTTTGAAATGTCTATTTTTTGTGGGTTCGTGCAGACAGACAAGGATTGATTTAATTAATTTTTAAAGAGAACTATAGGAAACAATATTAATTATGAATTGTAATTTTAAAGAATTTAAACATAAGAAATTGGCCTTTTCTATGTTATTTTAGCATAATTACAAAGAAAATCCTAATTGTCTACTAACGGGCAGAAACCCTCTTTTGTTTTTATTTGTATTATATTACAAGAGTGCATAATGTGATGAACCTATAGGTGTGTCGGCGCGTAACATCTACGTCATCGCATTCCAAACATCTGACGTGTCGCAGATTAGATTTTATATACAAAATATTTTGATGTGATAGGGAATGACTCAATGTTTTGGTGTACTCTAGATTCTTAGAAGACTTATAATACTATTACTATCAACATATTTCAGTCAAGCGGTTATATATATATATATATAAAAGAAGCAAATTTAGTAATGTATTTTCAAAAAATCATTTTAAAATTATTTTATTATTCCATATTTTCAAAATGATGATCCTAAAAAGCAAATGTCGGGGAGAACGAACCTTCCATAGTTCTTTGTAAATAAATATGGAACAGTTGTTTAGTTCGGCGAAATTCATGATATTCTCTATTCTGGTATTAGGTTCGTTGTTCTGTTCGTAGTACAGGTCTGTTTGAAACTTAATTTGGCATTTAAAAATGAAATAAGTAATAATTAAAGATATAAGACAGCTAATGAGAGCATTATTCATTCATACATTAAGCAACAATCTTAAAAAAATTGGATACCTAATCCAAAAGAGAATAATTGAATAATAAGGTCCATTTATTATATTTGTTGTTTAAGGTACTAATATAATTCGAAAATTAAATGAGGAAATTTAACAAATTTATTTAAAAAAAATTTTATCAGTAAAGTAAAGTCTTTGGCCGATTTTGTTCAAAAGCTTCGTGTTACATGGGGGTTGGCTAACTTAAATATAAAATTTCAACCTCATTGCTCATTTGGTTCATGGGATATTTATTTTTACTTTCTCTTAACTATATATACGTTAATATTCGTATATAGAGAGAGAAAGTATTTCATGTCAAAAATTAGATGTCGAGATTTTGATGGATATATACGTTTTGAGATCCCCTGAGTCCAAAAAAATGGTTTTCGCGAAATGGTCTGTCTATGGGTGGGTGTGTGTTCAATTTTAAGCATGAAGGAATTGAGCTAGGAGATTGAAATTTTATATTTAAGTTAGACACCCCCCTGAAGCGTGAAAATAAGCTTTTGATCAAAATCGGCCAAAAAGTACTACGTAGTACTTTACTGATGAAGTTTTTCAGCTGATTAAAATTCAAAAATCAATTATTTTTTAGATGCTCTTTCAAATGTATATTCTCATTTTGTCATTGAAATCTTCTGAAGACCACTTTACTCTTGTACAGTGAGGGACAATATTAAGTCCCACCCATATGTTATCTACTTGTGATTATTTCATTGTTTTTAAAAAAATATTATATTATTTTTTAATGGAAACGTTCATGGTTCAAACCTAAAAAATTTTCAATAAAGAGTTTTCATTTTTTTTACAAAAACAATGAAATAATCACAAGTAGAAAACGCATGGGTGGGACTTAATATTGTCCCTCTCTGTACTTGCCTGTTAAATTTCTTTAAATTCATTGTTGCATAAAAATTATTAGGCCAATTTTAAATGCAATTATTAACGAAATGAATTTACCTGTATTTCCGTCTTGCCAATATTCCTTGTAAGAAGAGCAACACCCAAAAATGATATTTAAAATAAACAACAATCCACCAAGAATCGTGCAGATGGTTATTGTGACATAAAAAGGTGTGAAATCTCCAATTTCTTTTTCAAATAGGACAGTTGAAACTGTTGATGTGGGAGGTGTCGGAGGTGCAAATTCAAAAACGTCAACACCCAATGGTCTTACATTTAATGGAGCATCATTGTAAGACATTGTCTTTTAAAATATGCATGGATCCCACTGAAAAATAAATAAAAAGTGAGAAAAATGGGCGTGGTAAATAGGTAATGAAATATTTACATTTCATTAAAGAAAACCAAAAGGGATAAGTTGAATATAATTATATTTGGAGTTTATGTATAAGAGCAGTCATGGTGTGATACTTACGATTAATTTGGCCCAATAAAGATGAATTAAAATTGGAATTAATTGACTCATAAGAATGTGTTGGGAGTTGAAAGAATTGTCGGGCGTCAACCGAAGCAACGAAGCGTCCTCAAAAACAATATCACACCTGGCGCCTCTCTTGTTCACTTCGGGAACTATTCAACTTGCCACGTTTATTTAACGGATGATTAAAAATTTTTTATAAATTAATAAATGACAGCGCCAGCTTTTTCTCAAATGGGGGAGGGGAAGAGTGGGGCATATTTACCGATAGGGGTGGACAATATACATATAGGGTATATATAAATCAATAGAGATACAAAAAAAATGAATTTTTTTTAGACCCTTTTTGGTTACTAAAGCCATTTAGGGGTATGGCCATGGGCGTAACTAGGGGTGCCGGCCCCAGAAAGCTCCTTCCCCCATGAAAAATTGAGAAAATATGGGTCTTTCCGGGCCCACAGGAGGATAGCTGGTCCTATGCCCCCCCCCCCCCAGCCAAATTCTCTAGTTACGCCCATGGGTATGACTTTATTATATAAATTTTTACAATATATTATATCGATGGCTACCAGGGGACGGACGTTCCACACGCTGATTGCTCGGGACCACCAATCCCGAGCTTTCGCCTCGTTTACTTTGCTTAACTGCAAAGATTGTAGTGACTACTGCTCTTCTCCGTTGCAGGTCCCTCCGCCCCAAAAAAATGAATTAAGGGGGTTTAGTAGTATAAAAAAAATCATTTTTTAATTAAAAAAAAAAACAAAAATCGCATAAAAAATACTTTAAAATCCTTCAATAGTTTCGGACTAAAGATTTAATGTGCGCTCCTGAAGCAAGGGCGGATCCAAAGGTGTTTCTCGGGGAGGGGGGGGTAATCTGGTGTGACTGGTCGCACAGCACACAATTTTTTCTTAATTTCGGTAATTTAAAGGCGCATTCTGTTCTTGTTTGCCGGACTGTAAATACAAATCAAATTTTTAAAATTTTACATTAAAAATAGATTTTTTTTTTCGAAAAAAAAGTATTTTTTTCAAATCTCGGGGAGGGTATTACCCCCTTTACCCCCCCCTTCTTGTATCCGCCCTTGTCCTGAAGCCTCCTAAGGATGAAGTATGAAAATAAATAAAAAATAATTATTGTAATGTTAAACTTTATTGCCTTGAAAATACAAAATTAGATCACAGTACTGCTCTTTTCATCTCGGAGGGTGTGTCAAACTATTATACGTTTATTATCGACATTCAATTTGTTGCTATGAAACCATTTTTTTTTTTTAATTTTTTGATTGTTTTGGTTTGAACTTGGGCTATTATTTTTTAAGAAATAAAACCTAATTCTCTCTGTTATGTTTTTTTTTATTTTTTGGACTAAGTAAAATATTTAAGCCCATTTATTTTGCAGACTATCTAATTAAATCACAAATATATATGGCTATAAAGTGGAAATATTTAAAGTACCTTGTTAAGTTAAAATCGCATGATTTTTTTTTTTAAATTATTGAGGAATGTAAAAAAATTAATATTTTCAAGTAAAATTTTATACTTGAAAAAATAAGATTTAAAAATAATATTAATAATAATTTATATTTATATATAATTATATATATATATAAAGTTAAATCTTAACTTTACAGAATTTTTTTAATTTTTTTTTTTTTTTTTTTTTTTTCAAAAATAGGATATTTGTGTCTTTATCTAGCCAAAAAGAGTGTTTAAGTTTTTAGGCCGAATAATAATAATAAAATATTTATAAAATATATATATAAAAAAAAATTGAAATGGCTTTGATAAAAAGACAAATAAAAATGTATATTTTTTTGTTTTTGGATTTCTTTCTGCGTTATATAATTCAGGGGATGGTTATATAGGTCAAAACAAAAAAAAAAAAAAAGGTTTCCATAAATATATGCCCGGAAACGTTTCTTTTCACCAGAAACCCACCATATTTTTTTTTAAAACAATTTATATCTTAAGATCGGTTAACCCTTTGAGTTGGAATTTTTGTAGTGAACTTGCTAATATAAGTCCTAGTTTAAAAAAAAAAACCAAATCACTAGATCAAGCCGACCATTTTCCGGGCACAGTTTTTGATTGGTCCACGTCATGAAGGTCCTCTTTGCTTGTCCTTTCTATTTGGCAGCCATGTTTACAGCTTATAACCTAGTTCACCTTCATTTTATTTTGTTTGCAAATTGTATAGTTTCCGACTAAAATAATTTAGACCCTGGTATTTACACTGCTTTATTAATATATATTGAATATAGATATAAATATTTATAAATCGTTTGTTCCGAAAAATCTTTTACAAATGGAGGAGCTCCATGACGTCACTCTCTTGGATTGGGAAAAAACGTAAACAAACCGAGTCTGACCCTCTCCCCACCTATCTGGTGTAAGAAGCGTTTCCTAATCTTTTTTTTTTTATTTTGATCAATATAACCATGAATTATCACCGAGCATTACAGAAACACTGTATTATTTTTTCCATAGATTATTTTAAAAAATTTAATTTAAATAAAAAAAAAAACAAAATTTACATTATTTTCAAAAAAAAATTAAGTTTTTTTTTTTCAATCTCATATACATTTATTTTTTATTCTCGTTTTTTTTAAAAAATAATATTTACAAACTTTTAAAACTAAAAAAATAAGTTTTTTTTTTCTAAAGAGAATTGATTGGTTTGGTATTTCTTCATAAAGAAATTTTTTTTTTTTTACGGTTCTAGGATATATTTAGTATATTTATTTATATATATTTTTTTGTCATAGTTGTTTTTTTTTTATTTTGGCCTAATGACATAAAACTGGCAATTGTACTTCAAGCGCGGGATGAATATCATAGTTTTAATTATTTATTTATTTTTTTTTTTTTTAATTATTATTATTATTAAATACAAAAAATATATCTTTAGAAAAAATACACTTGGGAACGTATGTCGACTCACACCTGGCGAGTTTTTTTTTTTCTTCAAAAATGAGTGATCAATCTGTGAATTAATTATTATTTGAAGACATTTGGGAGGAGGGGACAAAGAAAATCATTTTCTTTTCTTGTGCGCGCAAAAAACCACAAGTTTTTTTTTTTTGTATTTTTTCATTTTTTTTTTTTTTTTTTTTTTTTTTGGAAGACTGAATTCCAGTCTTTCCCTCCCCAATTACCATTTTTTTCAATAATAATATTAAGATTTCAGCCCTATTCTATAACATATAATTAAATTAAAAAAATGAATTTAACAAATATCCTGATCGTTTTTTTTTTTTGATAAATAATCTTGTAGCGAATAAAATTAATAAAAATCGGCTCTCGCTTCAAGATAAATTATGTATATCGGTCAGGTGAGGACGAATTCGACGCAAATTTACAGTCTTGATTCGAACCCGTATTTTTAGTTTTTTGTTGTTGTTTGTTGTTCTATGAAGAGAAATGTAGTGCGCTCATTTTTTATTTCCCTAGGTTCCTATGTATATATATATGTATATTATATTATTATTATTTTACTAACGTTTCAAGCCATTTTTTTTTTTTTTTGTTGCAACGTTTAAACATCAAAAGGTGTTGTTTGTTTTTAAGAACTTGATAATATTAATGGGCGCATTTTTTTTCTTTTTTTGTTTAATTTATGATATCACGTCTGGTTTGTTGTTGGCAGCAGACTGAAGTTCATTAAATGATTGCTCGAGGCAGTGTTTTAGTTCAGCATAACTCACAACCAATATACTTTGTTCATCCCTTGATACCAAACAGATCTAAAAAAAAAAAAAAGATTTCATTAAAAAAATAATATAATTATCAACTTCAAAATCCGTACACAGAGATCTAAGATACTCGTATTTTTGTTAAATAAATTTCCCCCAATATTTAGCGTAAAAAGTAAATACAGTAGATTAGGAAATTCTTATCAAATCAAATTTTAACATCATAAATTGGGTAAATATATGGTCTTGAAAACTATTTAACTAATAATCATGTCTATTCTCTAAAAATAGTCGTTAAAATTTAATCATATATATTCAGGTCTATTCTCTAAGCAAAAACGTTAACTTTTAACATCTGTAAACAACATTAATTCATTTTAACACTTCTTTGGGGTGCCTTTAATATTTTAACGTCGTATTTAATGCATAAAAATGGCGTCCTTAACCTAAAAAGTAAGTTTATGATTTTGACAGGTTTGAAATAAAAGTAACATGTTAACGTCGCTGTTAAAACTTTGTTTAGAGAATAGGATTTTTTAACGCTGTTGTTTTTACATTACTTTTTAACACCCATTTGTTGATGTTAAATTTTAAAGTATGTTTTTAGAGAATAGACTTGATTGGGTGTTAAAAAGTAAAGTAATAACACCAGCGTTAAAAAATGTTATTCGCTAAATCAAGTTTTAACAGCGACCATATGAAGATAGCTATGTTTTCTGCTTGTTCGTATTTTTACACCCCTCGATAACCTCTCGTGCATGTGCATTACTAAAGTGATTTGTTATTTTCAATCTATTAGGCCAATCTGATACACCATCGATAAAAAATGTCATCCTCTAAAGCAAGTTTTAACAGCGACGTTAACATGTTCCTTTCGTCACAAAGCAGTCAAAATCATAACCTTACTTTTTGGTTAAACACACCTTTTTTATGCATTAAAGGGTTAAAATATTAAAGGCACACCCTGGAAATGACATTTATTTTTAACACTTTTGACTAAATGTTAACGCTCTGGGATTAGTTTTTGCATAAAGAATAGCAATTTGAGGCAAGGAGGAGTCAAATGAATTAACGCTGATTTCAGATGTTAAAAGTTAACGTTTTTACTTAGAGAATAGACCTGAATGTGAGTTATTATCTAATTAACAATAGAGAAATCCTATTGATGTATGAAGATATGGGTACTTTACCACTCGGCCTTGGTCCAGGGACAGCAATATAGTTAAATGGGTTTTTGTGATTACCTTTTCAGGTGCGCCAGCTTCTAATTTATTGAGGCACTGAACTATATGAGCCATATCTAGCCAGGGTCGGCCATCTTCCAACACCTGATGGAACATATAGTCTCGAAAAAGTTTTAACATATATCTATCACCAGTTTCAGACCAGGCAGGGTCTAAATTAAATCTGAAAATTATAATAATGATTAATATGAAATTTATGATACATATGAAATTTATGAATTTTATGATTCTTTGTTTATAGGGCTGATGTTCTGACATCAGATCGAAACTGAAAGGCATTGAAAATAGTATTCATATTGTAAAAAAGTGAAGGCCAAAAGAGGCTAGTTATACTCAATACTGTACAACGTTTATTCTGCAGTCGTTTTGCTGCACTTGCTTCGATGGTGAACTAATCTCGGTCTAACTTCATGGAAATTATTGTAGATGGCTCTGATGTCATTGCATATAAAATGCACGCAGGTATTCCTTAGAGGTTAATACACTTGAGTCAGAACAAGTACTTGAAAACAGCTGCAGAATAAGCAGTCGAAAAGTTGTACAGTATTTATATTTTTAATAAATAACAAATGTTGACTTTAATTAAAAACCCATTCGTCGTAAACATATTCGTCACAAAGATTTAAAGTGCATTAATTAGTATAAAAAATTTTAATTAAAATTAATATTTACTCAGGACGTTCGTTGATTGTGCTCATTTTAACTAATAAACGGCATAGTCTTCCATTCTCTAATTCTTTAGTTAGTTCATTTTCAAGAACATCACTTCTCAGTTGTAGGGCATCCAATTGAGTATAAAACCGAGCGCCTATCATTGGCATTAAATCCGTTACTGATTTATGTTGTCCGGCTTGTTGGCTTCCTGGTTGATTGGTGAGCAAATACCTTTAAAAAAAAAATTAATTAATAAAATTAATAAATGAAATAAAATAGATAAAAATAAATTTAAACTATTTACATTATAAGATTGCGAAGATCGTTTGAATAATTTCGAGAAACAATTTCAATTGAGGATTGAATATTTTCTCGTTGTAATGCGAGGAGTGATCGACAAGCGAGAGCCAAAACAACTTTGCCCAATGCTGTTAAGTCTTCTTGCTGTAAACAAGTGCCGAAAGAATAATAAAAGTATGATACAAAAAAAAATACTAAGGTGTGAAGGCCTATTTTGGAATCTTTTCTACTCTTTCAATGATATCATCTGTTGAAAGAAACAAGAACACCCAGGAAATATTCCTGAAAAGATAATATTATTCTACATACAATCATTCAAAAACGTTAACTTTTAACATCTAAAATCAGCGTTAATTCATTTTAACACCTTTCTGCCTGAAATTACTATTCAGTAAGTAAAAACATTAATTTCATAGCCTTAATATTTAGTCAATAGTGTTAAAAATTGTCATGTCTAGGGGTGTGCTTGCCATATTTTAACGCCGTATTTAATGCTTCAAAATGGCGTCTTTAACCTAAAAAGTAAGGTTATGATTTTGACAGCTTTGATATTAACGTCGCTGTTAAAACTTGGTTTAGAGAATATAATTTTTAAGGCTGATGTTATTACTTTACTTTTTAATACCCAAATAATGATGTTAAATTTTAACGTCTGTTTTTAGAGAAAAGACCTGAATATTAGCTAAAACAAATTAAGAGTTTTTTAATTCAAATAGAATTTATTAAACTAATAGAATGTCTGATTCACTGATGCGAGAGAATATACGGTATGAAAAAAATGGTTGCGAAATACTACTGAGAATGAATTTTATTTTAAAATCTTAAGTAGTACCCAGGGTTCATGCATGGTCTTCAATTCAAAAATATGAATTGATGAAGGGGCCGTGTTAAAATTGTGAAAATCATTTTTTGTACTGAAGATGACCAGGCTTGAGACGGTCGAAATATCAGCAAAATGATTAGAATATTAATAACTATGAACATGGTCACATCGTCAAAACAACTCTACAGATTTCTAGACGCTAATATAGGATTTAATTTTCTGTGGAGAAACACCGTGTATTTTATATGCGGATTTTATTACAGAGTATTTCAGAAAAGAAGTGACAGACAGCAGAAGTCAGGT
>JAKCPI010030903.1:0-111275 GCA_023213315.1 Euborellia annulipes
GAATAGGTCTCCTTAAGAAGAAACAAAGTGTTTTTTTGTCTAGTATTGTATTTTTTTTGGAAGTACACAGTTCTAGAGGACAAGAAGCGAAACTTGTTCTCTATTCCAAGTCCCCCATGCATTAAACTTGATGAGAAAATTTGTTAATTAAGGAAATAAGTAAGTCTTTATCGTTCAGTCTTATTGAAATTCTTTCTCATGAGCTTAAATAATAAAAAAAAAACATGTGAGATGATTAGCTTTGCGTTGTGGTGGGTAATTTAACAGCTAATAACGCCTCAATACTAAACGGATTAGGCGGTCTTGGCTTATCCGTTTCTGTTAACACTTCCGGTGGTGACCTTATAGGTGGAAGTGATTGAGTGTCGTCATCAGTGTCGTCATCATCCGTGTCATCACCAACCACATCAATTTCAATCTCTTCACGTCGTTCAGATGTTAATAAACTGAATGTATTATTTGTCCGTTTACCGGTTTGTTGTTGTGTATGCCACTCGCGACGTAACGTTTCAATATCAACACAAATACCTTTTGCTTGAAGTTTACGTTGTTGTCGTTCTAATGCTTTGGTTAATTTCTTTTCACGACGTTCACGCTCTTTACGGGCGAGCTCCTCTTGTGGGATGGGTTCGCCACTACATGTTTGCGGGTGGGCGTTGTGGGCGGGCCGGCCTGGGCCCTTTTTTGTATGCTCCTTTTTACGCCATTTTGCTCGACGATTTTGGAACCAAACCTGCAAACAAATAAATTAATATTAGTATTCGCATGTTTTTGCCAAGAGATGGCGTTAAGGGCCTTGAGGAGTGAGCCAAAAACAGAACTATTACGGAAATTTGCCAACAGATGGCAGAATGGTAGGGCTATATTTAATTTTGATATGTTTAGTTGGGTATTAATTAAAAATTTTGTTTTTATATGAATTTTCAATAAAAACTGAAATGGAATTTAAAAATTTAAAATTAATTTTGTTGATATTTAAATAACAAATAGTTTATTATTATAAACAGAATCAATAGGTATTAAGGTTCTCGGGCTTGGCGTAGTTGGTAGCGCGCCTGACTTGTATACCAAGGGTCGCGGGTTCGTATACCCAGGCAGCCCAATGATTTTATTTAAGCCATTTTGATGCCAAATAGCTTAAATAAGAATGTCTGGACCCCCCAATAGATATATTTACAAATAACGGGTATCGTTTAAAGTCTTATATGGCCTAAGTTGCCGAAAAGACTGTGTGAATGAGAAAAAAGTGTGTTAAAAAAAAAACATTTATAAAAGGTGATCTGATAATGCCGGCTTTTAGACTAGTCTGCCATCTTTCGCAAGAGTGCTGAACTATTTAGTTTTTTCTTTTAAATATCTAAATTTATTTTTTACCCAGGGACTTTACAGCCAGGAGCAGAGCTGGCGCAAGTCACTTTGCCGCCCCGTGAAAAACATTTGTTTGGCGCCCCCCCTCCCATACCTTGCTCCTCCCGGCCCGGAAATCAGCATAATAGTACTAGGAAGTAACAAAGATAAGATAAAATAACAATTAGAAACATCAAACATAGCATTTATTAGTTTCCTGATGTTATTTACAAATAAAAAAATATTTTACAGACAAATTGTGTCAACAGTTCTTGTACACTATTGTAATTTTAAATTTACAGTAGGTTAAGATACTGTATACATGTAGAAATACCAAATACTGATTCTAAATCCTAAATTCTTTTCCTCATCACAAAAGTCATTTGGAATTAAAAAAAACCATGCCGCCCCCCCCCCTTTTTCTGCCGCCCTGTGCAGCCGCACCGGTTGCACCCCCGGTAGCGCCGGCCCTGGCCAGGAGATTAAAAAAATAAATAAATAACATTGTGTGGTTTTATGAAACCACGATGCAAGTGAAACTTTTTTTTTCGGATCGTAGGAGTTTAACTGAAAATTTTCAGAAAATTATTCAATTAAGGGTATTAAAATCGCGTTTTTAACCTTAACTTAATAATTGGAAAATGGGAATGATTTTGGGAAATCAAAAGACGCATGTTATAAAACTGAGAAAAATATTTATTTAGTATTTGAATCATTTTAAATTATTTTAAAAATTATATTTTCTCAATTTAAAAATTGAAAAATTAAATCTCACAATTATTTTTTATAATTCATCATATATATTAAATTTCAACTTTCCTATTTTTGTCGTCATGGCTTGTAACGTCATAACTTATAGCGTCACGGCCTTTGACGTCACGGCCTTTGACGTCACGGCTTGTAACGCGACATGCTGATAGAGAAACGAAAAAATTTGTGTCGATCAAAATAAAGCTTCACTTTAAAAAAAAATATTTTATTTAATTTCTATTTGCCCTGATGAAGGTCGTGATTGTCGACCAAAACGTCGGCAAATAAAAATTAAATAAAAGATTTTTTTTTATTTAATCTCCTGACTGCAAAGTCCCTGCGAATCCTGAGTAAATCTCCACAGCTAAAAAACATTAATTTATTTATTTTTTACTTTGTCACCAATTTATTTAATTTATTATAGGATGGATATTAATGATTTTTATATTTTTAGATTAAAAAATAGTTGGATATTAATTCAAAATGAAAGGTTAAATATTAAATTGTTCAACAGGGAATTATTTTCTGGAATATTATGAGATATTCTTGAGTATAACAGAAACTGATTCCGAAAATAGCATCAATTTTGTCCTATTAGGCATTGTTTTAGTGATATAAAGAAAAATAAATTTTAATAGAAAATTTGCTCTACAGTGGCATATCTTAGAGTTAAAATACATAGAAGTATTTCAGTTTCAGTACAATTGGAGGTGATTTAGAGTCAAATTTTTACAATTTTTTTTTTAAATTTAGACACCCCTAATACAATTTTTCAGATTCCTGAATTGGCCCCCAGCTAGGATGGCTGGTCCCATGGCCCTAAGGGTGGATACAAAGGGGGGGGGGGTAAAGGGGGTAATTGCCCCCCCCCCCCGAGATTTGAAAAAAATACTTAAAAAAAAAAAAAAAATATTTTTAATGTAAAATTTTAAAAATTAATACTTAAAAGTTTGATTTGTATTTATATTCTGTCAAACAAGTACAGAATGCACCTTTAAATTACCGAAATTAAGAAAAAATAGTGTGCTGTGCGACGAGTCACACCAGATTACCTCTCCCCCCCAGCCAAATTCTCTAGTTATGCTCATGTCTACCTCTTTGCCTTCCCAAAAATCATTCATTCGCTCAAATCGGTTAATTATAAACAAAAATGTAAAGAAAAAAGTTTGAAAAAAACTAAAAAATTCGATTTTTTTTAAACTTTAAACCGTTTGAGTCATCACTAAATGAACTCCGATTGTACTGAAATTTGAATCCTGAGTAAATCTCCACAGCTAAAAAACATTAATTTATTTATTTTTTACTTTGTCACCAATTTATTTAATTTATTATAGGTTGGATATTAATTTTTATATTTTTAGATTAAAAAATAGTTTACAATTATCATAAAGGAACTTTTTTTTTTGCATTTTCTATAAATATAAAAAAAAAAATAATTTTCATTATTTTTTTAATAAATCATAGTTTTAAAAAACGCTTTCTATTAAGTAAAATGCTTACGAAATTAATTCATTTTAAAAACAAGTGCTTAAAAAAAATACTTTAAAATGCCTGAGTATTAGAGGACCAAAGATTCAATGTGACCTCCTGAAGCCAGTTAAAATTTAATGAAAGATGTTTAGTTGATTAGAAAAATTAAAATATAATATAAAAAAAGAGGAAGTTTTTTTTTATTATTTAAAATGACATTTTCAATTTATATTTTGAATAACATATTAAAGTTACGAATGATAACATCAAAACATTCACTTATTTTAAATTTAACTAAGATTAGATTAGATAATTAATTTTTTTTTTGTTTCATTTTCGTTTGAAAGAATAATAAAAAACCAAACACACACACACACACACACACATACACAGTGTATTCGTACTAGAGAAGTGAAACTTGTACTAATCTGTTGATCTTTAGGTAACCTGCTGATCGTGGGCTCTACATTATTATGATTTAATAAAAAAAAAAAAATATTTCCCCAGGCGAATCCGCTTTTTCTTAAAGCCCTTTTTGAAATTTCATAATAAATTCATTTTATATCACAAATCCGGAGAAAAATTACAAAAAAAGCCCGAACGAGATTCGAATACTAAAAAAAAGGTCTCCTTGCCCTCAAAGGCTAGTTACGCCACTGCTTCTACTCAAATTTATGAACCTCTCTATCTAAAATTCTGGAAATGATGATGCAATGCAACGTTTGAGTAGCATGGATATGAAAGTTTCATGAAAGGGTTTTTTTCCTTTCCAAATGGCAACACTGATTAAAAGTCCTGCCTTTTTACTTTGTCTTACCTGTTAATATATATAGAGAGAAATTATTATTATTTGAAATTCCTATCGGGATCCCCGTTTATTTTCCCGTGATCCTTTCGTGCACGAAGACACACACCTCAAACCCAACCTGTCTCTGGTCGTAGCCATCTACCGGCACCCAGTGAAGTTACATCATTTCCTATCTCTAGCTAGTGAACTAATCCTTATATCTGGTTCCTTTTATCCAACCTCTTCTATGCTAGGGAGGATGTCCTAGTTTGAGGAGGAACTCCCTCAGCACCGACTCCTCGAAGAATGCATCACTGAGAGGGAACCTTCTTAACGTCCCTTCCATCAGGGCGGGATGTCACAGCAACTCCCTCTCCTTGTAGAGTTGCCCGGGTGGCTATTTTGGTGAGATCCAATATTCCAATCCAGTGCCTGCTTGAGGATTTGTTAAATAAATATTTTTATCTAATGAAAAATTCCCTTATTCCCAGTATTTTAACAGGGATCTTCTTTATAGAAGCCGATATCCTAGGCCACTACACCAGTAAGCCCTTTTGAAGAAATTGTACATTAAACTGTACATTAGAAACATTTTTATAACAAAAAAAGTTTTGTGACGTTAATCACTTCAAAATCTTTTTTTTTCCTATCTCTAGCTAGTGAAATAATCCTTATTTCTGGTTCCTTATATCCAACCTCTTCTATGCTAGGGTGGCTGTCCTACTTTAAGGAGGAACTCCCTCAGCACCGACTCCTTTCGAAGAATGCATCACTGAGAGGAAATCTTCCACAGGACGGGATGTCACAGCAACTCCCTCACCCCGTAGAGTTGCCTGGGGGCTATTGTGGTCAGATCCATTATTCCAATCCAGTGCCTGCTTGAGGATTTATTTACATTAAATAAATATTTTTATTTAATGAAAAATCCCGCACGCTCAGGGTTTGAACAGGGATCTTCTTTGTAGAAGCCGACATCCTAGCTTACTAAACCAGCGAGCTCCCTTTTTCAACGGTTATGATAATGAATATATATAAATTTTAATAAAATAATTAACGCAAGATTTAATTAAGCATTTTAAAAAGAAATTAATTAAAATTTAATTCGCATGAGATAAAGTAAAAAAAAAAGCATATAGAAAATGGGGGTAGGCAAAGAAATTTATTATTATTATTTTTTTTTTTTTTAGTTAAATCATAAATCACTTTCTAAAATAAATAAATTTTCTCTCTTTTAGAGCGGGCGCTGGAAAGGGTAATTGGAGTATGCAAAATTTGAGGACCGAATTCTGACAATGGATTGGGCTCAGAATAGCTCCCAGAATAAGGATCCGGATCTTGCCGGGCCAATTTTTGGTCCAATGATTTTTTTACCCCCACCCCATAGGAAATCCAATGGAGTGCATGCTAAGATGATGTGAAGATTTGCAATTATGGTCAAATTCGAGTACCAAAACCTCAAACAATGAAAAAACTGTCTTGTCAGCAACTGAGGGGATCCTCTAGGAGTCCCCTGAGAAGTACTATCTTGCCACCAGTTGTGGTGGTCCCCTCTAACCCCTTTACCTCTTTTCTCTCTCTTTGTTATAAATTTAAATGTACGGCTTTAACACCATGCCAAATTGTGGGGACTGGCAATTATGTTCATAATCCACTAGCTGGTATCCCAATCAATAGAAAAATACTATCTTGCCGCCAGCTGCGGTGGTCCCTCTCTAACCCCTTTACCTCTTTTCTCTCTCTTTGTTATAAATTTAAATATACGGCCTTAACATCATGCCAAATTGTGGGGACCGGCAATTATGTTCATAATCCACTAGCTGGTATCCCAATCAATGAAAAATACTATCTTGCCCTCAGCTGCGGTGGTCTCTCTCTAACCCCTTTACCTCTCTTTTCTCTCTCTTTGTTATAAATTTAAATATACGGCTTTAACACCATGCCAAATTGTGGGGACCGGCAATTATGTTCATAATCCCACTAGCTGGTATCCCAATCAATGAAAAATACTATCTTGCCGCCAGCTGCGGTGGTCCTCTCCTAACCCCTTTACCTCTTTTTCTCTCTCTTTGTTATAAATTTAAATATACGGCCTTAACATCATGCCAAATTGTGGGGACCGGCGAATTATGTTCATAATCCACTAACTTTGGTATCCCAATCCAATGAAAAATACTATCTTGCCGCCAGCTGCGGTGGTCCTCTCTAACCCCTTACCTCTTTTCTCTCCCTTTATTATACATTTAGATGTACTGTCTTAAAACCATGCCAAATTGTGGGGACCGGCAATTATGCTCACCAATCCATTACCTCGTGCTCCAATCAATGAAAAATACTATCTTGCCGCCAGTTGTGGTGGTCCCCTCTAACCCCTTCACCTCTTTTCTCCCTTTTTATACATTTAGATGTACTGTCTTAAAACCATGCCAAATTGTAGGGACAACAGTGCTCATAATCCATTACCTCGTGCTCCAATCAATGAAAAATACTATCTTGCCGCCAGTTGTGGTGGTCCCACTCTAACCCCTTCACCTCTTTATCTCCCTTTATTATACATTTAGATGTACTGTCTTAAAAACCATGCCACTAATTCAAAGGCATTTCATAAGTACCAAAATCAATAGGGAACTTCATAACTTCTTTTAGATGGTCAGAGGTTCCCAACATTATAGGCAAAGGTAACTTACAAATGATATCTCCCTCATCAATTTCAAAGATAGTCTCATTTCTTAATACGAAAGTTGTTGCTCCAGTTTTAACTAGGTATTAGAGTTTTTTCACAAATTTTTGCAACATAGTATAAAATTCTCTTCTTACCAGTTAATTGAGAAAAATACTCTCTTTGAAGAATTTCCCTTGGTTTATATAAAATTTCTACCTCTTTCGAACCCAAGACCATTTTATTTAATATATTATTAACGTTTATTAATTGAGAAAAATACTCTCTTTGAAGAATTTCACTTGGTTTTAATAATAAAATTTTTCATATCTAAATGTCATTTGCTATTTTTTTGATTATATAAAATTTCTACCTCTTTCGAGTCCAAGACCATTTTATTTAATATATTATTAACGTTTATTAATTGAGAAAAATACTCCCTTTGAAGAATTTCGCTTGGTTTTAATAAAATTTGTTAAAATTTTTCATATCTAAATGTCATTTGCTATTTTTTGATTATATAAAATTTCTACCTCTTTTCGAACCCAAGACCATTTTATTTAATATATTATTAACTTTTATTAATTGAGAAAAATACTCCCTTTGAAGAATTTCACTTGGTTTTAATAAAATTTGTTAAAATTTTTCATATCTAAATGTCATTTGCTATTTTATGATTATATAAAATTTCTACCTCTTTCGAGTCCAAGACCATTTTATTTAATATATTATTAACGTTTATTAATTGAGAAAAATACTCTCTTTGAAGAATTTCACTTGGTTTTAATAAATTTTTAAAATTTTTCATATCTAAATGTCATTTGCTATTTTTTGATTATATAAAATTTCTACCTCTTTCGAGTCCAAGACCATTTTATTTAATATATTATTAACGTTTATTAATTGAGAAAAATACTCCCTTTGAATTATTTCGCTTGGTTTTAATAAAATTTGTTAAAATTTTTCATATCTAAATGTCATTTGCTATTTTTTGATTATATAAAATTTCTACCTCTTTTTCGAGCCCAAGACCATTTTATTTAATATATTATTAATTTTTATTAATTGAGAAAAATACTCCCTTTGAAGAATTTCGCTTGGTTTTAATAAAATTTGTTAAAATTTTTCATATCTAAATGTCATTTGCTATTTTTTTGATTATATAAAATTTCTCCCTCTTTCGAACCCAAGACCATTTTATTTAATATATTATTAACGTTTATTAATTGAGAAAAATACTCCCTTTGAAGAATTTCACTTGGTTTTAAAATAAAATTTTTCATATCTAAATGTCATTTGCTATTTTTTGATTATATAAAATTTCTACCTCTTTCGGAGTCCAAGACCATTTTATTTAATATATTATTAACGTTTATTAATTGAGAAAAATACTCTCTTTGAAGAATTTCGCTTGGTTTTAATAAAATTTGTTAAAATTTTTCATATCTAAATGTCATTTGCTATTTTTTGATTATATAAAATTTCTACCTCTTTCGAACCCAAGACCATTTTATTTAATATATTATTAACGTTTATTAATTGAGAAAAATACTCTCTTTGAAGAATTTCACTTGGTTTTAATAAAATTTTTCATATCTAAATGTCATTTGCTATTTTTTGATTATATAAAATTTCTACTTCTTTCGAGTCCAAGACCATTTTATTTAATATATTATTAACGTTTATTAATTGAGAAAAATACTCCCTTTGAAGAATTTCGCTTGGTTTTAATAAAATTTGTTAAAATTTTTCATATCTAAATGTCATTTGCTATTTTTTGATTGGATGTCTCATGGGCTACTTCCATCTCTTCATCTAAAACTTCTTGAATTTGTTGTTCAATAGATCCATCTTTAAACTCTTCATCACTAGATGGAAAACTAATATCCTCATCCTCTGAACTTGTGTCATATTCAGTTTTGCATTTCTTTTTTGGGTTAGGCTTCTTTGAGTTTTTTTTGTCACCATGCAACAATCTCTTATTGATCAATCTTCTCCCTGGTCCTTCCCTCCTTGCTGCGAGGCATTGTTCTAGAAGCAAAAGGAAACCTAAAAACGAAAAAAATTAGCCTGCTTATAATGCAATTTGATACTATTTTGAGCACTATACTTACTGACAACACAATAAATATGTAAGCAAGTGAAAGAACAATCTCAATTTGTTAGATAAATTACTTTTGTACATGTACTTCAACAAAATTCCAAAATGTGTTGTACCTTGGGATGTCCCAAGGTACAACACGTTGCATACCAAACAAACATGACCAATGAAAGAGTTTTAGGTTAGGAGAAAGGACTCATCAATCATACCATTGAAAAGAGAACGTTTCATAGTTGAATAATGAGTTATTAACATCAATACTGAATGAAGAAACATAATTACAAAAAAAAATTATTGATACAACAAAAATTTACTTACCTACGACAGTTTTCGAATTTGTAATACAGCTTCCTCAAAACTCAGTTGATGGCCGCCATTTGCTCTATGGGTACTCCTAGTGACAAAATTAGTGACTGATATAGGTTAGTTTGAACTTTCACCCACAAATGACAGAGCAATCGCGTTTGTCCCGAGGTACAACTGTCCCAAGGTACAACACTTTCCCCCTATAACTTGAAACGTCCAACTCCTCTAACCTAGAATCTATGTGATTAAGCGCAAATTAAATCACCTGGTTTGAGATCCTTTATTTAAAGATTGTAAGTTTTGGGGAAGATAAAAGCAGGGAGCTTGTTCCAATCACGGGAGGTCATGGGGACAAAGGAAGATTGGAATTGACTAGTTCTATTAGTCGTGAGTCGGACAGCTTAGGGATGCTGGGACGATGCCTCCCTTGTTTTCCGTGTTTATGTTGCATTGGGTGGAATAATTTATTTTTATTCGGCAGAGCATTGACCATGATAATATCTATAGAAGAGAGAGAGTAGAGTGTAGGGATGTGGTGAGGGTAGAATCATCGATCAGTCTAATTGCACGCCTCTGTAGGAGGAAAAAGCGTCTTTCGACTTCCCTCGCCAGATGGGAACCATAAGACACGACCGAATTTGGGCTCTATAGAGGGTTAGGAGTTGTTGGGAGGAAAAGTAACGCTTCGTTTGAATAGGAAACCTAATTTCCTTGAAGTAGATTTACCACAGTAGAGATCAGATGTAATTGTCACTCACAGAACGAAAAACTATCTTTGAATTGATTATTGTTGCTGCAAATAAGGGGAGGGCAAATCCTATTTTTTTTGTCTAGAAATTAGACAACATTGGGTTTTTTGGGAATTGAATTTTACTTGATTGCTGTTTCCCCATTCCTCCAAGAAACCAAGATCATCATTAATCGACGACACTGCCCCCACTCGTGGATGAGGATTCACCAGTTCTGACTGACAAGTACTGTCATCAGCAGTGCCGTAACAAGGGTATAAAGCGCCTGTGGCAAGTGTTTAACTTGCGCCCCCCCCCCCCCCATAATCCAGTGGTTCCTAACCTTTTTTTTGGCCAAGTTCCTCCTTTTTAAAGTTAAAGGTAAATTGAAATTCCTCCCTGAGTTGCTGAAATCATCTCCAACATAAATTTAAAAAAGTTATTTAAAAATTTGTCAAAATTCCCTAAACATAGGCTAGTGTTACCAAAATTTATATTACACAAATCCTTTCTCTCGTTATAATGACAGATAAATGAAATTATAAGTTAGCATTAAAAATAAAGGAAATTGATAATATGATTTAATAAAAAAAGTGAGGTAGATTTGAACTAGCGAAGTTTGTTTACGTGAGACTGGAAAAAATATAGATTGCTTAAGGACGAATTAACCACCTGGGCCAATATTGACTATTTTGTAAATTGAGTTTTAGAATTGGGGATCCCGGATGGGTAAAGAGAGAGATCTATGGAGCGGCTCTCGTCTTGCATTCTTGTTTTTTCATTTTTAACAAAAATTATTTTCATATATATATATATATGGGGCATTCCACGCCAACTCGACCACTTCTGAACCCGACCATTTTTGATTTGGCTGAAAGTTTGTCATCTTTTTGTACCCTATTGAAAACGTGTTTGAGAATTTTTTCAGATTTTACGACCCAGCCAAAAAAAAGTTATAGCATTTTCAAAAAACATCGATTTTTTTTTTAAATAACCGTAAAACTGTCAAAAATTAACTTATCGGGACGATTTTTTTTTTGAAATTTTTGTCTTTAAATGTACTTTTCAGAAAAAAATATGACAAAATTTTACAGATTCATCTTGAACGTTTTTTTTGACATTTTCGTAAAAAAACAAAAATTTCGGGATGAATGACACTTTTTTTTTTAATTTTTTTTTTTATAAAAAACTTTGATTTTTCTACAATTGCTCTGAAAATTTCAGAGTGGGATTATTTCGCTTTCTATTTTTTTTTATTTTTGAAAAAAAAATTTTTTTTTTTCTCCGCTTATTTATCATGATGGTGCTCTTAAATTCTTCCAGGACTGTCCGAGATTCTAGAAAATTGAAGAAAAATAATAATAATAATAGTTAGGGGTGATGAAAATCGAGAAAATTCCATTTATCCTGAAAAAATTAAAAATTAGTTGTGTATTCAACTACTGAAGTATTTGAAGCGTCAAGTAAAGCTTAGAAACATGGGCGTAACTAGGGAGGTGCCGGGGGCCTGGCCCTCCCCAGAAAGCTCCTTGCCCCAAGAAAAATTGAGAAAATATGGGGCTTTCCAGGCCCACCGGAAGATGGCTGGTCCCATGGCCCCCCCCCCTTCTATTTTTCTTGGGGCAAGGAGCTTTCTGGGGAGAGCCAGGCCCCCCTGGCACTCCCCTAGTTACGCCCATGTTTCTAAGCTTTTACTTGACGCTTCAAATACTTCAGTAGTTGAATACACAACTAATTTTTAATTTTTTCAGGATAAATGGAATTTTCTCGATTTTCATCACCCCTAACTATTATTATTATTATTTTTCTTCAATTTTCTAGAATCTCGGACAGTCCTGGAAGAATTTAAGAGCACCATCATGATAAATAAGCGGAGAAAAAAAAATTTTTTTTTTTCAAAAATAAAAAAAAATAGAAAGCGAAATAATCCCACTCTGAAATTTTCAGAGCAATTGTAGAAAAAATCAAAGTTTTTTATAAAAAAAAAAAATTAAAAAAAAAAGTGTCATTCATCCCGAAATTTTTGTTTTTTTACGAAAATGTCAAAAAAAACGTTCAAGATGAATCTGTAAAATTTTGTCATATTTTTTTCTGAAAAGTACATTTAAAGACAAAAATTTCAAAAAAAAAAATCGTCCCGATAAGTTAATTTTTGACAGTTTTACGGTTATTTAAAAAAAAAATCGATGTTTTTTGAAAATGCTATAACTTTTTTTTGGCTGGGTCGTAAAATCTGAAAAAATTCTCAAACACGTTTTCAATAGGGTACAAAAAGATGACAAACTTTCAGCCAAATCAAAAATGGTCGGGTTCAGAAGTGGTCGAGTTGGCGTGGAATGCCCCATATATATATATATATATATATATCTAGTTTTCTTAGTGCCATTTTGTGTTCGTAAATTCTGAATTGAACTCTTCTGTTAGTTTGGGCTATGTATGACCGATGACACTCGGCACAAGGAATTTCGTAGACTCCGAGGGATTCGTTTGGAACTAACCGAGGCACTAACCCAAAACGGGTACAACAAACACCAGGTACTTAAACACATACACAATGAGGCAAAACCAAAACCACCAACACAAACTACAACAGAACCTGAAGATCCAAACACACACAAAACATTTTTTAGATACAAAAAAAAAAAATTATGTTCTTCTTAATAAAACAAAATTCATTTTTTTTTTTAAACTTAAAGTTTCTTTCACCTCAATTTCAGAAGATCCATTAACTACATATTTTCAATCAGCCCACAGATGTTAAAAATTGACAACATATATATATAGTTACACAAAAGATCTTGTTTTTTCTTTTTTTTACAAAAATTATTTTCATATATATATATATATACAAAAATATATAAACAAATCAATAATTCAACGACAGTTTAGTTCCTATAAAAAACGATCTTAATTTATATAAAAACAGACAAAAATATGAATTATATTATTTTCTAATCTTAAAATTCAAGTTGGAAATTGAAAAAAATTTCTTTATACCTGGGTTTTCTTGTTTTTTTTTTTTTTTATATATATGTTTGAATCACAATTTCAAAATATACTCAATTATAACGCCTCTTATTCTTTAATATTTTTTAAAATCAGTTTTGCGTTTTTCATTTTTTCTATAAATAAACTACTCGGAACAATCCTTCACCCATTTACAAATTTTTTCATCAAATGTCATTTGATTTCCAACTTGAATTTTAGGATTAGAAAATAATATAATTCATACTTTTGTCTGTTTTTATATAAATTAAGATCGTTTTTTATAGGAATTAAACTGTCGTTGAATTGATGATTTGTTTATATATTTAAGTATATATATATATATATATAAAATATATATATATATATATATATGAAAATAATTTTTGTAAAACTATTTTGTGTAACTATATATATATGGTACATGTTGGCAATTTTTAACATCTGTGGGCTGATTGAAATGATTGAAAATATGTTGTTAATGAATCTTTGGTTATTGAGGTGAGAGAAACTTGAAATAAAAAAAAAATGAATTTTATTTTATTAAGAATGACATAATTTTTTTTGTATCTAAAAAATGATTTGGTTATTGTTTTGTTGAGATGGAATTGTTATTATTACAGGCCCTGAAGATGTCTAAAGGTACGTTTCCATTCCTACAAGTCGCGGGGACTTGTGCCGGGTACATGTCCCCGGCACATGTCGCACGGTTTTGTTTTACTGTTTCCATTTCCTTGAGACAGATGTTGGGGAAAAAAAAAAAATACTCAGTCCCTGTTCGACACTGTGCTGTGGGGAACATAAACATTTGCACCCTAACAGGTTTGCAAGACGCCTACTAGTTAGGCAGCCCAATCGACTCACCACTACATATGCAGTGTCTGTGTGAATTTACCTGAGCTAGGGTTCTGAGGGTATTTTATGAAGAAGCCATAAACCATCCCTTTGGAAAATAGATACATTTTAAATAAAAATTTGCGAATTCCTCTCTCTATCTCGCAATGCAAGTAGCCAGATCGGTGAAATTTAGTAAATAATTCTTACCCTAAAATTGTATATCTGTTTCAAATTTTGGAGTAATTACAATACTTCAACCGGAAGTAGTTAGTACTTTACCTAAGATTATAAAAATTACCTTTTAAAAATATTTTAATCTGGTTATTAATTTTGAAAGTGGCCTAATTCCATTCTTGGTAAGAAGGGTTTGAAAGTTTTATAAACATATACCATACATTTAAATAGCCGGGCAACAAATTAATAGGCCAGAATTGATAGCAAAGAATTGAAATATATTTTCGCCACTTTGCAACTCAAAAGAGAAGTGCATTTCTTTCTCACTTTTTTTTACTAAAAATATTACATTTTTAAAATACTTCTATAATCTTAGGTAAAGTAGGCCTACTTCCGGTTGAAGTATTTACTACAAAATTTGAAACAGATCTCCAATTTTAGGGCAAGAATTATTTATTAAATTTCATCGATCTGGCTTCTTGCATTGCGAGATAGAAAGAAGAATTCGCAAATTTTTACTTTCTCTTATTTTATTTAAATTTTATCTATTGTCTGAACATGCCACATTCTATGTTGTAAGACCTCTCGTTACAAAAATCCGAAATAACAGTTTTTTTTTTTTTTTAAGAATATAAATAAGAATATTTTAACGCCCCGAGATATTATTACCTGGTATAAAGGTCTATAGATATCGGAAAAATTTTACTAAAAATTGGGACACAAGTTTCGTTCAAATTGTGAAATAAGTTAATTTTTTCCAAATAAGAAGATAAGATTAATTAAAATGTTGAAATTCTATTAATTTGAGATCAAATTCATTTGATATGAAAAGGCTACGCTATATCGCTATATAGATTGTTCAAAAGGGTTGGTTTATGGTCTATCATAAAAGACCCTCAGAACCCTAGCTCAGGTAAATTCACACAGACACTGCATATGTAGTGGTGAGTCGATTGGGCTGCCTAACTAGTAGGCGTCTTGCAAACCTGTTAGGGTGCAAATGTTTATGTTCCCCATGGTAGAAATGTTTTTTTTTTTTTTTAAGAATTTGTCCCTACAACACCGAGTTAATTTTAAATAACAAAATGGATCTCTTTTTTTATTTCATTTTTTTTTATGAATTGAGATGTAAGTAGTGGCTGTGTATGTTGATTAAAGGAGATATGGAAGCAGAGGCAGCAAAAAATAAAATACTCTGAATGCTTAACCAATCAGCCGGAGACGTTTCGGTTTATTTACTATAAACCATCTTCAGTCCATTAATTGGTATATTTACGCTCAGAGCTAGTCAGGATATAATTAATATACATTGTTGTAAAATAGAATACTATTGTTCACGTATGTATATAATGAAAATTGGGCTTTGATGAATTTGATGGTTGTTTGTGTGAGTTTCAAATATATATATATATATATATATATATGCGAAGACAAGTTTTCTCGGGTTAAGTCGCGTGGGGTGCTGAGATTTACTCGACGTTTCGGCTCTCCTTTTGGAGCCATTTTCAAGAGAGAAGGAAGTTAGGAGGTAATGGTGGAGGGGGTTGTTTACGGGGTCGCAGTCTTCCTGGTCCCCAGGTCAATTTGGTGGATGACTCAGAGGCGTGGATTGGTCTCTGAGAACTGGAGGAAGGTTGGGTGTGTGTAATTGTGTTCGGTTTAGGTTGACTACGGGGCCTCAATCTGCCTACTCCCCAAGTCGGTGTGTTGGTGGTGTGTTTGGTGGATGCCTCAGCACCCCACGCGACTTAACCCGAGAAAACTTGTCTTCGCATACATCCGGTGCGGAAACCTTCAAGAACATATATATATATATATATATATTTGAAACTTGAAATTTTCATTATATACATAAGTGAACAATAGTATTCTATTTTACAACAATGTATATTAATTATCACCTGACTAACTCTGAGCATAAATATACCAATTAATGGACTGAAGATGGTTTATAGTAAATAAACCGAAACGTCTCCGGCTGATTGATTAAGCATTCAGAGTATTTTATTTTTGGCTGCCTCTGCTTCCATATCTCCTTTTTTATGAATGTTAATCAATATCAATAATGTTTACCTTATTTAATAATATTCACTCTGCATTTTCTTTGAAACACTATGTCTTGAAAGAGCTCTTTCTTTTTTAAATACAGTTGATAATTGCATTTCAATTTTGGCCAATTCGTTTCATTAGTCATATATATATATGATTGATGGATATTATGTTCTCTCATATCTGTTGAAGAGTTGTTAGACCCAAATCACATCTGAAATTAAAAATAAATATCATTAAAATAAATAAAATGATTTAAAAGATCGAGTGATTAAAATTAATTTAAAAATAGAAAGGTTAGGAAGATATTAAATGAAATTGACATATTCGGTTGAAACGGAGATGTGGAGGCCCATTTAGGTCAAGTTAGGGTAGAGAAGAGTGGGGATAAAGTGCATGCCGGCTGACCGCAATGCTTGGTTTATGCGCGCTTGGCAGCTGATGCCCAGCAGCTAAGCCTGGAAGCTGATGACTAGCAGCCAAGATCTCTTTTTTTTATGAATGTCAATCAATATCAATAATGTTTACCTTATTTAATAATATTAATTCAGTCAGCATTTTCTGCGAAACACTCTGTCTTGAAACAGCTCTCTCTTTTTTAAATACAGCTGATAATTGCATTTCAATTTTGGCCATTTCGTTGTCATTAGTCATATATATATATATATATATACAGTATATGAATGCTTGATGTTATGTTCTCTTATATCTGTTGAAGAGTTGTTAGATTCAAATCACATCTGAAATTAAAAATAAATATCATTAAAATAAATAAAATGATTTAAAAGATAGAGTGAATAAAATTAATTTTAAAATAGAAAGGTTAGGAAGATATAAAATGAAATTGACATATTCTGCCTGAATGGCATTTGAAAAAATTCAAAAATGATTTATAAAAATAATTGAAGAGCTAAAATGATTCAAATAAAAATAAAGAAAGTGAGATGAAATGATCTGTTTTAGTAAATGTGGATCAGATTGTTTTTTCCCTATTCACTCCTCATTATCATGACTCTTATTTTTGATTTCAACCTTTATGAAAGAGATTTAGAATAAAAAATTAATTAAATAAAAAATTTTACAAACTAGTAAATAATAGAAATATGAAAATTATTTTAAAACAAAACTCATAATTATTTAAACTAATTTAAAAATAAAAGAAAATGAACAGATAGATTGATTTGTCAAATTTGAGAAAAGTGTGAATCAATTAATAAAACGAATGATCTATTTAATTTATATAATTTGCATGACTTATTTAAATAGAAAATGAAAATTATACGATTAAAAAAGGTTGAAGTATTAAAAAAATGAGAATAAAATTTGACAATTAAAGGTTAACTTGTTAGAACACAAGTTTATAAAATTTGTATTGTTTTATTTAATGAATTTATTTAAAATAATAGTCCTGAATCAATTAAATAAATATTTGATAACATTACTGACCTTAAAAATGAAAATATTTGAGATGATTATAAAGAATTCGATGCAGCCCAAGTTCACACTTGCCCAGATCCACACCTCCCCACGCCCTCATATATATATATATATATGATTGATGGATGTTGTGCTCTCTCAAATCTGTTAAAGAGTTGTTTGACCCAAATCACATCTGAAATTAAAAATAAATATCATTAAAATAAATAAAATGATTTAAAAGATCGAGTGATTAAAATTAATTTAAAAATAGAAAGGTTAGGAAGATATTAAATGAAATTGACATATTCTGCCTGAATACATTTGAAAAAATTCAAAAATGATTTATAAAAATAATTGAAGAGCTAAAATAATTCAAATACAAATAAAGAAGGTGAGATTAAATGATCTGTTTTAGTTAATGTGGATCAGATTGTATTTTCCCTATTCACTCCTCATTATCATGACTCTTATTTTTGATTTCAACCTTTATGAAAGAGATTTAGAATAAAAAAATTCATTAAATAATAATTTTACAAACTCATAAATAATAGAAATAAGAAAAATATTTTAAAATAAAACTCAGCAAACTGCTTTGTTCTCCCCATCAAAATTATGATAAATAATTATATATTTATAAAGTCTAAAAGAATTTTGGCAATTGCACGAGTAAGAGAAATGGGTTCAATAAATTATTGAATATTTTATACTCACAAAGATTGTGTAGTCTTCTCTCTCGTCAACGTTATATTCGCAAGTTCGTCTTACGAAGACCAGGCTACCAATGCATTCTTACGAATCCTTGATCCATCCGCATATCTGTAAACAAAAAAATGCATTTATATTGTAATTATATAGAGATTATGAAGTTTTATTAAATAAATAAAAGAGATTTTAATTTGTAATAATTTTTAATTGGCCTAAGTTATTTATAAAAAAATAAATTCCTGATTCCCAAATCATAAACTCTCCACTGATCTAAAAAAATTTAGAACTTCTGACTGGTAAGTATAAGGTTTTTTTTTAATTTTTTAAATTATGGAAAAATTTGATTTAATATGTAAAATTTTATCCTAATAAAAGTGAGAAAATATTACAATCGAAAAAAATATAAATAATAACTCCGTCGGTCAGAAATTAGTAAAAAGATAACAAACAATTTTAAATCAAGCGTAAAATAAAATTCGAAGTCAAATTTTGCTCAGAGTCTTAGTACTATTTTCTTAGTAGGCCTATAGAAGAAAAATTAAAATTAGTGATTAAAATAATAAGATGCATCTTGGAAGAAATTCTGAAAATAAAAAGGAAAAAAAAATATAATTAGCAAATTAGGAAGAAAATACTCTATATTTAAATAAGAAAAAATTAAATTTTTTGGAATTAAATAGGAAAAAATTATTATTTAAATTTTTTAAACGAAAAACGAATTACAAATTAAAAAGCAAACAGAGTTAGAAAAAAATCGCAAAAGACTATCTTATAAGAGATCGAAAATAACATATTTATATTTGTAAAAATTCATTTAAATAAAAAAGAATCTATGAAATTTTTTGGTCTTTTTTCAGGAGTGATTCATATAGCCTAGGAAAAATCATATGGATTAGAAAAAAAAAAAAAAAAAATATGAAATTAGATAGATTAGTGTGATAAAAAAGGCATAGAAAAAAAAATAAATTAATCAATAATTAAATCAATTCGATAAAGTTAGATTTAAAAAATACTTTACTGTTCCCTCCTCTCGATTAATGAAATTAAAATTAAATAGGATGGCGCGCTGGAGAAGAGAGTTGTTGAAATAAAACTTGACTATTCTTTTTCAGAGCTAACGACGGATCCCCTTCGTTTTGGTCATAAGAGGGCGTTCATCAAAACCATGTCTCTTCATCTATTGTTTCAGATATATATATATATATATATATATATATATATTAGAAAACATTTAGATATGGAAGAATTTTTCTTTTTTTTTGTGCTGTTTGTTTTTTTATTATCTACAGGCCTTAATTTTTCAGAATGGTATTTTGTCATAATTTTTTAATGTATAAATTAACTAGAGATTATATTTAATGCCTTGCTGTTTTTCCGTTTTATTGTCACTTTTTATTTTTTATTTTTAATCCAAGATTCGATTCTCGTTTGCAAATCTCCTTTATTTTTAATTTTTATAAAATCACCTCACATTATCTTTTCGAAATAAAAAAGGTTATAGTAAGGATTTAATGACATTTAGTATTAGTGCTTAAAATAGACACTAGATAAAGTTTGAGATTTGCAAACAAGAATCGAATCTTGGGTTAAAAATAAAAAAAAAATAGTGATAATAAAACGGAAGAACAGCAAGGCATGAATATAATCTCTAGTTAATGTATATATTAAAAAATATTGACAAAGTATCAAATTAATGACAATAATATAAAAAATAAACAGCACAAATGAGGAAAAGATTGTGGTATAACAAACTTAAAATTTTAATATCAAAACATAGTTTGCTCAAGATTAGAAATACTACTAATTATTAATGTAGGTGAAAAAATAAAGTGATCAAAATAATAAACTTACCAAATAGCAAAGTGAGATGATGTTGAGTTATCTGGATTAGAAGATCTGCTGCATAATGACATCTTGGAAGGTATTCTAAAATAATATAAAATATATACAGGGTGTCCGGTAAAGAATGGATAACCTTGAAATGTCTTATAGTATAACTTATGGCCGTTCAGAAAAAAAATTGAAACAAAATATATCATAAGTAGTACCTAAGATATGATTTTTTTAAAAGAAAGGTCTAATTTTTTTACCTTGTTTTACTTTTATGAACACTACGATCAGAAATGAATGGATTCCATCGGTTTGTTGTTATTTTATTATTATACACGAACTATGCTAATAGATAAACAGTGAATAGTATGACTAGCTATTGCACTTTTTTATTAAAAAATTAGCAAATTCCAATAAAATAGCCAGGTGGTCGTTTTAACACTGATTCAAAGAAAATCACGATAATTGCTAATTTTTTTAATAAAAAAGTGCAATAGCTAGTCATACTATTCACTGTTTATCTATTAGCATAGTTCGTGTATAATAATAAAATAACAACAAACCGATGGAATCCATTCATTTCTGATCGTAGTGTTCATAAAAGTAAAACAAGGTAAAAAAATTAGACCTTTCTTTTAAAAAAATCATATCTTAGGTACTACTTATGATATATTTTGTTTCAATTTTTTTTCTGAACGGCCATAAGTTATACTATAAGACATTTCAAGGTTATCCATTCTTTACCGGACACCCTGTATATATATATAATTATCATAAAAGATAAAGTATTTAATTTGTAAGTTAATAGAAAATTCAATGGATTAAAGCTTACCATTTTGACGATATTTAATCATGTTGCTTTTTCTTTCAAATAATAAAACAGAATAAGTTTCATCTTCTTTTTTGTTTTTGTTTTTTTGATAGATAATTCCATTTCCCTTAGGTATCATAAAGAATAAAAAAAATGCAATTAGATTGCAATTATTTGACATATATATATATAATTGATGGATGTTGTGTTCTCTCAGAGTTCCAATCATATCAGTTGAAGTCAAGTTCTTTGGATGAAATCACATCTAAAATTAAAAATATCAACATTAATAAATACATAAATAAATAATGATAATGAATTAAAATTATGAGTGCTAAAAGATATTAAAAAAAAAAAAGGTAGGATAGGATTCAATTAAAATCTGCTTGAAATGACACTTAAAAAAATTTCAAAAATAATTGATAATATGGAATGCTTCTAGACTAAAATATTGCATAAAATATTTCAATATAAATATTTGAATTGGTTAATCTCTAGATAAAGAGTCAGATTATGTTAATTCCCTATTCACTGTCCATTATCTGTCTCTTCTTCTCAAGTTCAAATAGGAATTATTATTTTTTTTAATTCATTAATTAATATGGTTTATCAAGTCAGAATATTCGAAATAATAAAAATAATTTAAAATAAAACACATTTATAACATAAATGAAAGTGAAAAAATTTATTTGACAAATTTCAATTATTAGTGATTGTGAATGAATTAATAAAACGAATGAATAATCTATTACTCTATAAAATTTGCATGTCAAAATTAAATTAAAAATTAATATAAAACGATTAAAAGAAGAAAAATTTGATAGACAGACAGAGAAAGGTAATTATTTTGAATCAAGAGTTTGGAATATTTGTAGAGATTTGTTTAATTAATTTATTGAAAATAATGATTCTAAATCAATTAAACAAATATTTAAATGCATTAGTGACCTTAATAAATGATTAGAAGAGTGCTGCATAATGACATCTTGGAAGGTATTCTAGCAGCCAAGTCTGGCAGCTGATGTCTAGCAGCTGATGCCTAGCAGCCAAGCCTGGCAGCTGATGCCTAGCAGCTGATGCCTAGCAGCCAAGCCTGGCAGCTGATATTGAAGGAAGAAAAAGAAAAATTGTTTGTAGTGAATAATCTATTTGATTTATATAATTTGCATAACGAATTAATTTTAAAATAAATATTAAATGATTAAAAGAAATAAAATATTAAATAAAGAAATGAAAAAATAAAATTAGACAGACTGCCAAAGAAAGGTTATCCTGTTGAATCACGAGTTTAGAATATTTTTAATTATTTAATTTATTGAAAATAATAATTCTGAACCAATTAAACAAATATTTAAATGCATTACTGACCTTATAAATGACAATAGATGAGATGAAATATTATTTAGTCGATGTGATGACATTTGTGAGTCTTGACTTGTTGCTGGGCGAAGTCATGGATGAGATTAAGAGACGCAGCATTCGATCTCCTTTTCGATGTCGCCAAAGAGGCTTCGATGTTTTATCACTATTTGGGAAAAAAATTATAATTAAAATAAAGATAATTAAATATGAGTTGTTTTATTAATTTAGAAAATATATGTAATAAAATTCTAATAATTAATATTATAAATAATAAAATGCAAGTAGAAATTTTTTAAGTCCCACTTAAACAGGACGGTTTAATTTATTTAAATCAAAATTTGCCATTTGGATACCAAATGGCTTAAATAAGAATGCCCGAACCCCAAATATTTATATATTATTAAAAAAGTCAAATATCATTCCGAAATTTGCATTTGTCATTCCCTTGACCGGATGTCATAGCTTTGGTACTAATTATTATTAAAATAATAAACTCACCAAATAGGAAGGTGCGATGACATTGAGTTCAGCTGGATTCACGATAAGATGCATCTTGGAAGAAATTCTGAAAATAAAAAGGAAAAAATAAAAATATAATTAGCAAATTTGAGAGAAAATACTCCACGCAGCATTCGATCTCCTTTTCGATGTCGCCAAAGAGGCTTCGATGTTTTATTACTATTTGGGAAAAAAATTATAATTAAAATAATGATAATTAAATATGAGTTGTTTTATTAATTTAGAAAATACTATTATGTAATAAAATTTATAATTAATATAAATAATAAAATACAAGTGAATTTTTAAACCTAAATAATACCCCTAAAAAAAAGGTAAAATGATTTTTATCCCAGGGGAAAAATTTTGCCACCCTGCGGAAAAATTGATTATAATTTCGTCAAAAAATTTTTGAGTTCGGGCCCCCACTCGAAAAAAATTTCTATATACGCCCCTGATGTATGGGAGATGTAGGTTTATGCGTAAAGTTTGAAAGAGTTGTGTGAAGGGAGGTACAAAAATAGTTTTCTTATATTTTAAATCTCTATTTTAACCCTAAAAACTAAAATAAATCCCTGCAATATATTAATTTTTATTCTTCCCTTAGGCCTAAATTTTTTTGATTATTTTTTTTTTTACAAAGAATCAATAATTCTAAGTAATTTTTGAAAGCTATATGAATATCTTATGAAAAAGATGAATTTTCCGGAGGATGGCTGGTCCCATGGCCCCTTTCAGAAAGCTCCTTGCCACAAGAAAAATTGAAGGGGGGGCCATGGGACCAGCCATCCTCCGGTGGGCTTGGAAAGCCCCATATTTTCTCAATTTTTCTTGGGGCAAGGAGCTTTCTGGGGGGGCCAGGCCCCTCCCCCCGGCACCCACCTAGATACGCCCATGTTTCTAAGCTTTTACTTGACGTTTCAAATTCTTCAGTAGTTGAATACACAACAAATTTCTAATTTTTTCACGATAAATGGAATTTTCTCGATTTTCATCACCTCTAACTATTGTTATTATTATTTTTCTTCAATTTTCTAGAATCTCGGACAGTCCTGGAAGAATTTAAGAGCACCGTCATGATAAATAAGCGGAGAAAAAAAATTTTTTTTTTCAATTTAAAAAAAAATAGAATGCGAAATAATCCCACTCTGAAATTTTCAGAGCATTTGTAGAAAAAATCAAAGTTTTTTATAAAAAAAAAAAAAAATTAAAAAAAAAGTGTCATTCATCCCGAAATTTTTGTTTTTTCCCGAAAATGTCAAAAAAAAAACGTTCAAGATGAATCTGTAAAATTTTGTCATATTTATTTCTGAAAAGTACATTTAAAGACAAAAATTTCAAAAAAAAAAAATCGTCCCGATAAGTTAATTTTTGACAGTTTTACGGTTATTTAAAAAAAAATTCGATGTTTTTTGAAAATGCTATAACTTTTTTTTGGCTGGGTCGAAAAATCTGAAAAAATTCTCAGACACGTTTTCAATAGGGTACAAAAAGATGACAAAGTTTCAGCCAAATCAAAAATGGTCGGGTTCAGAAGTGGTCGAGTTGGCGTGGAATGCCCCATATATATATAATGATATTTAACGGCTGGAAGGATGTGGAAGTGCAGGCAGCCAAAAATAAAATACTCTCTGTGAATGTTTAAACCCCCATCATTATTTGATTGTTTCTAGACCTACCTATGAAAATAGCAAGTTTTAATATTATAAAAACTTTCGAACTCATATATCATCATATTATTTAATTAAATAAAATAAGTAGTAGAATAAAATAACAACTAAAACTTACTGGTATATACATTTATAGAGACTTAACTCTCTCTCAATAGATTTGTTCACTGAGGATGGGTGAATAAATTTTGCCCGAAACATTTGAACATTCACAGAGAAACGAGAGTGTTCTATTTATGGCTGAATGTCCTTCAACACCCTTCCATAAATATATATTGCCTGCTGAGAATCACAGTGGCGAAAGTCCGAAAATTCAATTTTTGAGATAAGCCTACCAAAAGTTGTTAAAACGTCTTCTCTTTTGATTGTTAAAGTGGCGAAAATATCTTTCCATTCTTTGCCAATGATTCTGGCCTATTCATTTGTTGTCCGGCTATTTAAATGTATTTGTTTATAAAACTTAGAAAACGCCTTTTCTTTAATTGTTGAATTTCAGACTTTCGCCACCATGATTCACAGCAGGCGAGATATATATATATATGTGACCGTCCACATGAAAAGGTACCAAATCTTCACTGGGCTAAATTTTCAGGAGAGCAGATTTACTAAAAAAGTTCAAAAAAATCTATTTTTTTGTTTTTTATTATTGATTCAGATTCTCTAGTTCTTCATCTTATACTTATATGATGAAATATTC
This sequence comes from Euborellia annulipes, assembly GCA_023213315.1. Taxonomy (NCBI): domain Eukaryota; kingdom Metazoa; phylum Arthropoda; class Insecta; order Dermaptera; family Anisolabididae; genus Euborellia; species Euborellia annulipes. The sequence continues at coordinate 25,183 of JAKCPI010030903.1, forward strand.
GATTCATAGAATCGATGTATTTTATATAAAACAATTGCAAAAACAAGACAAAGGTGAGATCAGAGAAAAGGGACCAAATAAACTTTAAACTCATTTTTCTCTAAATTAGGTTTTTCATTACCAAAATTTTAAAAATTCTTCCAAACAAAAAATGATAAAAAAAAAAAAATACTAAAATACCGGCTTGTTCAGCAGGATGTGTTCTATACAGAAAGCATAAAAATTCAATTTTGATCCCGATGAAGATTTGTTAGCTTTTAATGTGGACGGTCACATATGATACTGGAAAGGTAAGCAAATAAATAAACTCACCAGATGAGAATAACAAGAATTGCAGATTGACTTCCTCTTCGCTTCTCGTAGTCGTAAGCGTCAAGTTGACGTGTCATGGTCCTTGGAAAGATCGTTCTAGCATCGGTCAGACGCCATTCCTCTCTATTCAACCCCCTCGGTTTTGTAGACCGAAGGACTGCCTGTGAATGATTTCAACTAGTCGATCCATGGTGATCTGCGTGGTTTTTTTCCTGAACTCTGCTCTCTATAATGATCTTAACGAGGGCGATTTCTCTGAGCATTATGCAGGATTCGATCGAAAACAATTGCCTCCAGGCGCATTTTCATCCCCAGCTCCTCGAGGATAGAGCTGTTGGTGCGATGGGCCTCCCAAGGAATCCTGAGCAGTCGTCTCCAGCGCCACATTTAATGGTAAAAGGCGCGGTCTTGGTTTTTTCTTAGAACACGATCCGAGACGACCTATACAAAAAGATGGAAAAGATCAGAGTTTGCAGCAGTCTAATTTTACTTGCTTTACCTACTACTACTATACAGAGCCAATTTAAAATAAAAATTCGTTCGTTTTTTCATTTTTTTATGTCTGTTGATCAAATTATTGTATTAGATTGTTAAAGTCTACCTTGTTTCATTATATTTCATCTCGCTGCGGTTTCTTTGAAACATTCTGGCTTAAAACAGCTCAAGATTTCTCTCTCTCTGAAAATTTCTTGATATATATATATATATATATATATGATGATGAAAGATAGTGTTCTCTATGAGCTCCAAACATCAGTTAAAAGGAATGTCTTTTTATCCGAATCACATCTAAAATAAAAAAATTAATTAAATAATTGAATGAAAATTTTTCACTTTTCAATAATTATAAAAAGATTTAAAATATCTGGTACATTTAAATTTAATTTCCACCTTTCTGTCAATAAATTATGTTAGAACTATATATTTATATAAAATATTAATAATTAGAATAGGAAATTTAAGAAAATTTGCAAATTAATAGATTAAAAAAATTAAACATTTTATTTTTCCTAAAATTAGATAAAGTTATTTTACATTTCAAAAGTCAAGAAATAAAAAAATTTGTCTTTTAGATAAAGAAATAAATAAAAATAGAACCCAAATTTTATCATTCCTTGACTCATGGACCACCTTGCTATAAAGACATAATAGTTACTAATCTATATTATAATAAAGCTGAAAAGACGTTTTTTGATTAAGGTACTTCTAGACCACCTAGAGATATGGGGTTTTTTGCATTCGATTCAGAATCCTCTAAAACCAAATAGAAAAATCCAAAATCTTAAAAAAGTTGTACCACTTTTTTTTAAGAGGGGAAAAACTCATTTTTTTCGATGTTTTTTCAAAAATTTAACGATATTTTTTCATTTTTTCACTCATATCTTCTAAACGGTTAAAGATATCTTCAATATCTGAATTGGTCAATAATCTGCATTAAATTTTGAAAATGACAAACCTCTTTTAACTATTTTTGAGGTTTGTTTACACATAAATAATTCGTGCAAAAAGAACCTCATTTTTGATGATTTTGCCGCGGCTTCAGTTCATTTTCATTGTTTTTTTGCTTCAGTATTTAATGCCCAATTTCAATAATTTTTTTTGCGAAATGATCCTCTCATCTTATACTTTAAGTCAGGTAAATTTCATTTTTTTTCATCAACCCCTTCTATTTAATTTTCAAGTGTGAAAAAAAATAACACGAAAATTTTCATTTTTTGAGATGGATTTTAAACATCTGTGTCTTTAGACAAGCTAGACAATTGCGGTTTTTTTTATTTGATTCAGTACCATCTGCTGACGACTAGAAAAATCCAAAATCATGAAAAAGTTATACCCCCTTTTTTTAAATTACAAAAAACTCATTTTTAGCCGATTATTTTTTTACATTTTTGGCTATATTTTTTGAATGATAAGAGATATCTTCAATCTCATATTTTTGTATTTTTCTACATTAAATTTGGAAAAGAATGAGACCCTTTGCACTATTCTAAGGCATTGTTTAGCGGCTGTGCAACTTTTGGCGTGTGATACAAAATTTTTTTTTATTAATTTTTTTCATATTCATTGCCATATTTTTTAAACGATTATCAATGTCTTAGATATGATTTACTTTTTATAATCTACATTAAATTTCCTTTAAAACGAGCCCAGTTTGGACCTGATAAGCCTCTGTTTAAGTTCTTTAAACTTTTTCTAAAAATGGAAGAATTTTTTATTTTTTGTTTGTTTGTTTGAAGAGTTTCTTTCAATTTTCGGCTATATTTTTTGAATGGTAAGAGATATCTTCAATTTCATATTTTTCTATTCTTCTACATTAAATTTGGAAAAAAATGAGCCACATTACAGCATTCTCAGACATGGTTTAGTATACTATCTATTCGTCAATCACGAGACAAACTTTTAAGTTGATATTTTATTTTCGAGATATTTGTATACAATTTTAGCTATATCTTTTTAATGGTAAAAGATATCTTGGATATCCAAAGGTTTTCACATTCTAGATTAAATTTTGTAAAAAATGAATACCATTTCATTTAATTCAGACATTGTTTAGGGTATTTAAAACCACTTCTAAAATGTAAGAAATTTTTTTTTTGTTTGATTGCTCTGAATGATCCACATTGCAGTATTCTTAGGCATGGCTTAGTATCTAAAATGAACGAAATTATAGATTATTTCAATTTTTTCTTTAGATATCTTCAAAACATAGCAAAAAAATCATTTTCAATTCATTCCCTCATAGAGCCTTCCACGACCACAACATTTCATTTGGCTCATATTCTTATTTTTTTTTACTTAGCGCCGGGTATTTTTACCATTCTTCAGACCCGGAAATTTTTCAAACCCTCCCGTACCGACGAAAATTTAGTGAATGAATGAATGAAGAAATATTTTAAAATTGTTTATTTTTAACTTTGCCCATCAACCGTAGGTTGAGGTAAAGTTAATGTAATCGTAAAAAAAATCGAAATTTTTCTGAAGCAGCCAAAATGCGTTTTGAGGTGCCGTGAATCCATTTAAGTACTTTTTGGAATTATGTCTGTGTGTGTGTCTGTGGTAATTTTTTTTCGTCAACGAAATTGTTTTGAAATTTTGCACCCATAAACTAGGGGTAGAGGCCAAGAAGTGAAAAACTTTTGGTAAACTTCGGACCATTAGGGGGGGGGGGGCAAAAATTTTTTCTTAGATAACCTATACTTTTTTTTTATATATTCAGAAACAAGACTTCCTCCCGAGTAAAATTATATATAATATGTATAACATCGTACCATTAGGGGGAGCTCTAGGGGGGGGGGGGCAAATATTTTTTTCTTAGATAACCTATAATTTTTTTTATATATTCAGAAACTAGAATTTCTTCCGAGTAAAATGATATATAATATGTATACTATCGGACCATTAGGGGTCTCTAGGGGGGGGGGGTGCAATATATTCTTTTCTTGAATAGTGGGTGGGCAAAGTTGTGCGCTCGGCTTAGTTCGACCCTTTATTTTTTAATAGGTCCTTGCCCGTCCGATTTCATTTGCATGCCCGTCCTCCTAATCAGTTTATTAAAGTGAAATTTAGACTTGCTACCCGCCCATAATTTTTTCATGGTCTTCAAAACCCACAGGCCGGGCAGGGCGAATATTCAATTATTTTAAACTTGATTCAGTGTATTTTCATTTGGGCAAAAACCATATGGGCTTTAAAATTAAGGGGAAAACTACTGATCACGTCCCGAGACGCCGCCCGCCAGGGCCAAGTTGGGAATGGCGCGGCGAAGCCGCGCCTTCTCAACTTGTTAATAATATGATTGGAAAATTAGAGTGATGAAAATAAATAAACTCCCCAAATGGCAAAGTGAGATGAAGTTGAGTTAACTTGAATCAATGATAAAAAGAATATTGAAAGGAATTCTGAGATATAAATAAAATAATGAATCATATTGTTTGTTGCGCTCAAATGACAATTCAAATTTAAAGATTTTCATAAAACCAAAGTTGCCCTAAAAAAATAAATAAATTCAGTTTGATTTATGATAGTTTAAGAACTGTCGATCAAGAAAAACCTTAAACTTTGTTAAATCCTTTATTTGAATTGATTTAGAAATGTTATTCTTAAGAGATTAGTCCCTGACGCCCAGTGTTAATTTAAATTTAAATAAAAATTCGTCTTGTTTTCATTTTTTTATATATTTGTTAATTAAGTCTTACCTTGTTTAATGATATTTAATCGCTTGCATTTTCTTTGAAACATTCTGGATTAAAACTGCTGAATTATTTTCTCTCCTTTTTTTTATATACTCTCAGTAATTTCATTGCTAATAAGATGAATAAAACAAATAAAATTCTATGATATATATATATATATATATATATATATGATACTGGATATTGTATTCCTTCTGAGTTCCATAAGCTTTGAAGAGAAGTCTTTTGGTCCAAATCACATCTAAAATGAAAAATAAATAAGCTTAATTCATTTAATAAAGTTTTACTTAAATAATTACAAAAAGATTTAAGATGAAGTCATCTTGACTAAAATACATTTTAAAACATAGAAGCTAGGTAAAGATTCTGCTTGCATCTAACTTTAAAAATTATTTATATAAATACTTCTAAACATGTGATTTAATCTTGATAGAAAAGGTCAGATTAAATTTCCTCCCTATTCACTCTCCATTATTTTAATTAAAAGTTCAATCTACATAGGAATAAGAATTTTAAAAAATCCAGTAAATAATAATTTTAAAAACGAGGAATAATTGAAAAATATTTTAAAACAAAACACATAATTATTTAAACTAATTAAAAATTAAAGGAAAAAGAAAAAATTATTTGTCAAAGTGAAAGAAATAGTGAATGAGTTATTAAAACTAATAAACTATTTAGTTTATATAATGCAGATATTAAATTAAAAATAAATATTAAAGAATAAAAGAAATGAATTATTAAATAAAAATGAAAATAAAATTTGACAGCCAGACAAAGAAAGGTTATCATATTAAATCACGAGTTTAGAATATTTTTAATTATTTAATTTATTAAAAATAATAATCCTGAACCAATTAAATAAATATTTAAATGAATTACTGACCTTTAAAAATGGAAATAATTAAGAAGAAAAATAAATAATTTGATCTGATGACATGTGATGTGAAAAATATTTTAGCCAAAGTCATGGATGAGATAAAGAGACGAGGCATTCGCTTGCGTTTTCAATGGAGTCAAAGTCAAAGCAATTGAGCTTCTCGATACTTCCGTTGTGTGTATCCAAATTCTGGTCCAAAAATTAATTATTAAATTAATTATTAAATTTCTAAATAAATTTTATAAAATAAAAAAGATTAATTAATATTGTTTATTTAATAGACTCTACATACTTACTTTTGACTTTACTTTTTATCTTATTTAGAAATAATTATTTTTTGAATTTGGCTCTCAAAGATAATGATTATTTTTTATTTATTATTCGTTTAAATATAAATTTTCCTTATGAAAATAATTTTTTATCTATCTTTTAATTTAAATATATATATAACAAAGTTTATTTGTTTAAAAAAGTTGGATTTTGTGAGTTGGCAACAAGTGGATGTGAGAAATCGATAAATGATCTCAAATATGTTTTCCGCTTCCTTTGTCAAGTGAAATTGGTCCGCGTGTTTTTAACATCTAACAGCACACGTGTTTTATATATATATAATTTTAATAATAAGACACGGCAATGGCCCCAGAAAAGGCTAAATCTCTTAAAGATAAAAAAGAGAAATCAGCAAATCCTATGCGAGATGTTCGGATCCGTAAACTCTGCCTGAATATCTGCGTCGGTGAATCAGGCGATCGACTGACCAGAGCTGCCAAAGTCCTCGAGCAACTCACAGGACAGCAACCCGTCTTCTCAAAAGCCCGTTACACCGTCAGGTCTTTTGGTATTCGAAGAAATGAAAAAATTGCTGTCCACTGCACTGTCCGGGGAGTTAAGGCTGAAGAAATTCTTGAACGAGGTTTAAAAGTTCGAGAATACGAGTTAAGAAAAGACAATTTCTCGGATACTGGAAATTTCGGTTTTGGTATCCAAGAACACATCGATTTGGGTATCAAATATGACCCAAGTATTGGAATTTATGGTTTGGATTTCTACGTAGTTTTGGGTCGCCCTGGGTTCAATGTTGCCCACCGGAGAAGAAAAACTGGAGTCGTCGGCTCTCAGCATCGACTAACCAAAGAGGATGCTATGAAATGGTTCCAACAGAAATATGATGGAATTATCCTCGCAGGCAAGAAGAGTTAATATATTCATGTATTAAATTAAAAAAAAAAAAAAAACTTTAATAAACTTATAAAAAAAGAATTTTTGTTTCATTTTCCTTAAAATTCTATACTTTAATCAAAGGATATATTTTATCAGACTTTTGGTTAAATTTATTTACTTTATAAAAGCAAATTTTAGCCCAAGCAGTACCGTTTGTTTTATATTTAGTAAAAACATTAATATAAGAGCAATATACGTTTTTTGTTATATATATATATATATTTATATATAAGCACACAATTTATCATGCTAGATCTCGTCTTTGGGAAAATTCTGGTACTAGTACTTTACTGATACAGATGTTGATAAGAGAAGTGGCTGTTCAAAGATTAGAATAAAAGACAGGAAGAGAGGATGTCAGCTAAAAGGAGAGCCTCTATCGAATGAAAATCTCAATCCAGAAGACGTTTCGGTTATTAGAGATTATTGGCAATCTCAAGGTGTACACCATCGAGATGCAGATAGAGTTGTTATATATAAAGATATACAAAATTATATTAAGATTTCAATAATCTCTTTATTTAATTAAAACCGAAACGTCTTCTGGATTAAGATTTTTATTCGATAGAGGCCTTTTGGCTAATGTAATGTTTAAAAGTTGGACCCCTTGTCCGTTTGCTTGATCTCGTCTTTGGGAAAATTCTTTCTTCTTATTTAGGCTTGTGTCATCTGATTTGAACTTGTTTTCAGCTGATTGATCCTTGGCAGAAAAGTTAGTTTATCGCAAATGACTACCTATCCTTAAATTGTTTTTAAATCATAACTCTTAAAAGTTGTTTAGTTTTTTAAATAGTTCAAGAATGTGGCTAAGTGTAAAATATAATGGACCATTATTAATTAATGGAAAAATCGAATTCATCTTTTTTAAATCTCATAATTGCCTAATTAATGCAATGCTTAGGATATGAATTTGACATTGCTACATTTCTATAAGTTTAATCAGTCAAAGTTGCATTGTGTACTTGTTACATTTTTTGTGTCGAAATAGACTTGAACACACACCCCTACAGACCCTCTTTGGAATAAGGGATCCTCAAAACGAGTATTTCCATCAACATCCTAGACTTCGAAGTTTTGACACAATCCCAATATACATATATAGGTAAGAGAAAATAAAAGTATATATATATTTATATATACAAACCAAATTTTTAAGTATTAATTTTTAATATTTTATATTAAAAATAAAATTTAAGATTTGTAAGAAAAGGATTTTTCTCAAATCTCGGGGGGGGGGGGGGTAATTACCCCTTACCTCCCCCCCTTCTATCCGCTCTTGCTTAGAGTATCGGTCCAAAGCTTGTGTAGTTTTGAATATTTTTTTAAATTATATATATGAAGGGCTTGTTAAATTTTATTAACCAATGACAATTATTATAAGACAAAATAATTAGTGTATACAAAAGGTAAATTTTAAATTCGCCCCGAGAACGGTTTCAAGAACTAAGGCGGGGAAGCGCACGCCGTCTTTTTCCCCCCACCGGAGACAAGTATAGCTAGCCTATAATAAATGAATTATTAAAAATAAAATATCATTATATAATTTCATCATCCCACATTAATCTCATTATTCTTGATTAGGGAGCTACAAATTAACTTTTATACTAGAGCGCGCTTCTGATATATCGATGTTCATATTGTAGTAATTTCCCCCTATTCATTGAGGAGATGAGGTTCAAAAGAGGATCCTCTCCCGGGATTAGGTCCAGATGGGAGCCAGCCAGCTCCGAGTTCAGACAGTGCTAAATGCTAGCTCACTGCTTGAATGCCAATTTGATGTTGCCAACCCATTCATTTTATTTTTATTATATACTAATAACTAATAATTCACTTTATATCAAATCTAATCGTGTACAGTAATTGGAATTCCATTTTTCATTGCTTTTTTTTTATATCATTCTGGTCATGTGAGTATAACTCTGTTCATATTTTCTATTGTTTGTTTAATTATTTAACCTTTAATAATATTAATTAATACAAAAACAGAGATTGTATGTCCCCTATCACACCTTTTTACCTTTTACAAATTCAATTTGAATTGACATTCTCAAGCACCTATCAACATTTCTTTCTTCCTTTTATTATAATATTTCAATGAAAAAAAATGTAACTTTAAATTATATACTTCAATTAATTTAGTTACAAACTTTTCTCTTTATTATAATTTATATATATCAAGTTTATATAGTTTTGTATAGTGTAATAAGTTATAATATTTAAAACCTTTGTTATTTATATTTAAATGACTATTTGACGATGTTAAGTTATTTATTTTAAACCGTAAATAGAAAAAATGACACTCGCGGTAATGGAGAGGAAAACTTAAATTCGTAAGAGTAATACCAAGGGGGGATACAGGGGGAGGGGGTAAAGGGGTAATTACCCCCCCTCCCCGAGGTTTAAAAAAAATATTTTTCTTGTAAATTAAATTTGATTAATATAAAATTTAAAAAAATTAATACTTAAAAATTTGATTTGTATATATATATATTCTGGTAAACAAGTACAGAATGCAATTTTAAATTAACAAAAATAAGAATTGTGTGTTGTGCGACCAGTCACACCAAATTATCCCCCCACCCCATCCCGAAAAACTCCTCTGGATACGCCCTTGGTTAACACACAATTATTAATTGTTTTAAACTGTTATTAATAGGGATTCTTTATAATGTTCCACTTTGAAAGGAGTGGATATATTTTGTGCACAAGCACAAAGCACTGGATGAGCGAGAAGGGCTTATTAATATAAAATTCCACTATGGATCGAATGTGATTGATATTAAAAGCGTTGAAAAACTACGATAAAATGAAAAAAAAAACTTCTGGTGCCCACAAGTCGGTTCTGTGCTAAAAATGTATTTACAAAAAGTCTGAGGGAAGTTATTTGCTTTGTCTATACCAGAGGTGTCCAAACTACGGCCCGCGAGCCAAACCCGGCCCGAAAGATAATTTTTTTTTTAGATTTTTCAAGTCAAATATTGAAAAAAAATTATAAATAATAAAAAAAATCCTTTTTAAATTTATTAAAAATAATAAAAATTTTACTTTTACAGTCGTATAACCAAGACATGGACAAGAATGTTTACATGACAGTAAAAATAAAAAAATAAGAACTAAAAACTATATGTCTCTGGGGGAAGGGAATGAATGGAAGGGGGGGGGTAAAATTTTTTTTTTAAAATAATAATATATTTTATTTTAAAAAAAAATAAAAAAAAAAAAAAAATATAAAATAAAAATTTAAAATTTTATATAAAAATAAATAAATTTTTAAAATAAAAAATTTTTAAAATTTTTATTTTTTTTATAAAATTTTTGGAAAAAAAATTTTTTTTTTTTTTTTTTTTATTATTTTATCATTTTTAAAAATAAATGAAATAAAAGAAGACATATTGCCTCCCTCTGCCCCCCCCCCCCCCAGTTCCGGCGCCTATGTATCTCAGGTATTTTTGTCACGGGACCGTGACAATAAAAGTCGATGATATCTTAATCAGAATGCTTCTTTTGATTCTCATATTCACGTGGCCCGTTTCCAAAAGATTTAAATCCTAATTTGACCCTTGCGGCAGAAAGTTTGGACTCCTCCGGTCTATACGTTGGATTAGGCTATATAAATTTTACTTAAAAACAAAAATAATCAACTATTAAATTTTAGCGTTCTATTATTATTTTTTGTTTTGTTTTTTTTTAAAAATAAACTGATATTTTTACTTGAAGGAATTTGAAACAAAAACATGAAAATATTCAAATTATTTTTAACAAAAAGAAGTAAAATAAATTGCACATTTAATAATTGAGCAAAAGAATTTTATTTATTCGTTCAATAAAAATGGCACCTCTCTCCTTCAACTTCCACTAAATAGAAGTTCTTCAAAAAAGAACTCCGAAATGCGAGACTTCACAAATATTTATGATATTTTTGCTGCAAAAATAATATTTATCGGAGATAGCAAAAATTGTTTGAAACAAGTTGGAATTAAACTTGTCCGGAGCGCGGTAAAAGCTCGGAATTGGTGGCCCCGAGTAATCAGCGTGTGGAACATCCCACAGTAGTCATCGATATCATGGGACCCGCGGGCCGCCTGCTGCCCGCAGCGAATCATGTTGAAAATTTTGTGAGTGGACCAGAAAGAAATATTATTTCAAAAATTTGGCCAGTCTGCTGAAAGGGTTGGCCACCCCTGGTTAGGGGATATTATTTAACCAAAAAAATTATTTTTATTTTGAGGGAGCGAGAGGATAAAATAAAGACACAAATAATATTTAAAACAAATGCAAACATTTTTTAAAATAAAAGAGAGAATTTTTTTCTCTACTGGGAGGGTTTCTCCACCCCCCCCCCCCCATCCAGCGTTGTGTACTATTTTGTTGAATCTAATTTTGCCAGTTTAGGAACACAATTATTATTTATATTATTTTTTATATATTAAAAAAAAAATTATTTTTTTACTTAAAAAAATAAAATACTAAACATACTTGTTTTGTTAATTAGATATTGTATCAAACAGAAAGGTTTTAGCCAATCAAAATCAAATATTCGCAGTTCATCGATGATTCGTTCAGTTAAAAAAAATTCTAGTCTGCCCAAAGCCTTCTTGATCTCCGGGTAATTAAATAAGAAAGGTAATATTTGCATATTTATAAAATTTCACATTAGTTTTTTATTTGACTCACGTTTTTTTCATTAAATATTATTTTTTTCAAAAATCACTATATTATATAAATTTTCCAGTCATTTTTACTTTGAAATAGAAAATTTATTGAAAATAAAATAAATGTGAATTTTGTTGAAATGTAAGTGAAGTAATTTGATATTCTTAAATATATTTTATAAAAATACAAATTATCTTAATTGTTTTCTTCTTAGATATGTTTGAAAAATTAATAAAGGAATTTATATTAATAAATAATTTTACTACTGTTCTATAATTGTAAGTACACTATATAAATTTTCTTACTTATTTAAAAATAAAAAAAGGTAAATAAACATTTTATTTAATATATTTTATGTGTATATTTATTTGCTTTGCTGCTCACCTCCGGGATTCGAATCCTGGATCTCCAGCCCATCGACGTGCTCTGTCAGGTGACATCTAACTTGATCAAGAGCTTCCATTGTAATTAGAACGAATATGAGTTCGGCGACTTGGTGAAATGGAAACATATCCGAAGGATAGGCAAAAGATCCCGGGTTTGACTCCCCGGAGCCAGGAGTTACTTGAAACAGCAAAATAAATATTCCTACAAAATATGTTAAATAATATATAAATGGGCAGAGGGATAGCGAAATCATTTTGTATAAAAATATTTCAAATTTTGCTAACTATAGTAGAAATTTGCCAGCTAGGGGTAGGCAAGGTTTGGGGGTCGTATCCCCCTGACTACCTTGGCTGCTGCTCTCTATATAGCAACATTAAAGGGAAATGAATTTCAACTCTTAGTTATATATCTAAAAAATAATAAATACGGTACATTAGAATTTAAAAAATGCAAATTCTCGATAAAATAAAGAAGCATATTTGTAGATCCTAAAAAAAATCCAGAAATGTTTAAATGCGTGAACGAAGAATTAAAAAAAAAAACAATATAATAAATATTTTTAATTAAAGTCTTTTTGCATAAGGTTGAAGAGAAAGGCAAAATGCTATACTAATATCTTTAAATTGATTTGAACAATAACAAAATTTATTATTTACTAAGTATTAAGTTGACTGTTGTATTTAAAAGGGAAGGCAGGAAATATATCTCTACGGTTTTATGGATTATACTGGAGAGAAAAATTTTCCTCCTTCCCTTCCTGCAACAAATTTTTAATTAGCTAGGCCATAATACTTATTTACAAAAGTTCATACATTCACTATTATTAAATAAATAAAATTAATTAAATTTTAAGAAAACAAATTTTAATTTCTGGATTTTGAGCCGTCCTCTCCCCTCAACCGCCTTAGATTCATTTTATCAAACCATTAATATCAAATTAAATGGAATTTTTTACAACTAATTTTTATATTTATTTGATTTTCCTTTTTGCTTGATGAAATTTCGCGAAATCCACAGCCTTTTATTTTTGCGGTATTTGCATTTAACATCAGTATTTTTTTTCCCTTTAATGTTAAAGTTTTATTTCATGCTTTTCTTTGGCCACTTTAGTTTTTCCATAACGCTGTTTTTGACTCAGCAAGACCACATAAAGCCTGTAGATATGAAAAAGAGAGAAGTAAAGACGGACCCAGGGAATCTTTTATTAAAAGTTATCAGGCCATTGGTCCTAGTTAATTGTGAAATCTAACCAGTACAGTTGAGGAAATTGTAAAAAGGTAATAGAAAATTCAAATATGAAAATACGAGGGTTGTTCCGAAAGTAAGTTTCGTCAATTTTTTTCACACGGAAACTTTATTCCAAAAATACACCAAGGTATCATGAAGTATACACCTTGGACTATTTTTCGACATTTGTCAGAGTTTGAAGAAACCACTCTGGTAGTGCCCTGTGATGTTGGACGACAAAATCAATGCGGCACGTTACAGTGACATCCTCGCCAAACTCAGGTCCGCCATTTGACGAAAGAGACCAGGTCTCTTGAGTGAAGGTGTTGTGCTCTTGGACGACAAAGTCACACCTTACACAATATCACATTCGTGGCTTCCTATGTGATCTTGTGTGAGCCTTGCTGTGGAGGTGTGGCGTTGTCGTCCAAGAGCACAACACCTTCACTCAAGAGACCTGGTCTCTTTCGTCAAATGGCGGTTCTGAGTTTGGTGAGGATTTCACAGTAACGTGCCGCATTGATTTTGTCGTCCAACATCACAGGGCTCGCGTTTTACCAGAATGGTTTCTTCAAACTTATTGCACGCTTCGACAAATGTCTCAATGTTGGTGTCGAAAAATAGTCCAAGGTGTGTACTTCATGATGCCATATGTTTTTTTTTGGGCAATTAAGTTTTCGTGTGAAAAAAATTGATGAAACTTACTTCCGGAACACCCCTAGTATAAAAGAGGGTGTGGAATATTTCTTATTCATATGAAAACTTTTTTTAGAGGGTGATTTAAGACAAAAATAGCATGTAGAAACTAGGAATTCTTAAAAAAAGCAAAGTCCTTATGGCGAAACCCTCAAGCTTAAAATCGCGTAGAGAGAGAAGTACATTTTCTGGTACTTTAGTTTTTATCGAGCCATCTTCAATTATTGGGAATTGGGCATGTTATATAAAAATACCAGAGATTTTCTTCTCTGATCCTTGGGCTCAAACACACATCTTTAAAATATATAATATTATTTTTCATATTTAAAACTCAAGCTGTCTGGTCTATTTTAAATGTCCTACTTTAAATTTAAAAAACTGTCCCCTTAAAGTTCGAATATAATAAACAGATTTTATAGTATAGCCTCTGGGTCTGTCGTTGCTTCTCATTATAACTGAATTTTTTTCACCAATTTGGGAATGAATTTAAAAATCCATTTTTATAATTCATGTCAAAACAAAATACATGAAAATAGATGAGACAAAACATTTCTTACATGTGATGCATGCGTGACGTTAATGCATTGACAAAATCAAATTTGAACTCTCTTTTGATTATTATTTAAAAAGGGGTAATTACTAAATTTTCTCCTTCCTTCCAGGAAAAATAACGAAAATATATCATCTCACCACAAACTGACATTTCTAGAATTTTGGTTCACATTATCTACATACTTATTAAATAAATTTTTTAGAAATTTTTCAAAAATTATACCATGTCTCACATTAAAGATTCAAACAAACAAATTACTAATGAAGCAGCTCGGCGAAGATGGAAAATTCTTGCACAAGCCCTCACTAAAAATAGAGGAAATGTTCTTGATTTAATCTCAGTTCGTCGATTTACTTCCTATGATCTTGTCACCTCTAAATTAATAATCAAAGATAATGATGAAGATACGCAAGCCCAATGGTTTGAATATTCCTCATATATTGGATCTGTTAAATATTGGGTTTACATTAGACACCCTCTTCGAAAGTTCAAACCAATTGAATTAATTGGTTTTAATAATACAGGAAATGTTTGCGTTTGGCCATCTGAAGAAATCCTAGCTTATTATTCATTATCCAATCTGAATTTATTTACCGGAAAAAGTGTGCTCGAACTTGGGGGAGGAATGACTTGTTTAGCTGGGGTGATGATCACCAAATACTCCTCTGCTTCCTCAGTCAAACTCACGGATGGAAATGAAACAGCCATAGAAAACGTATCCTTTATTTTAAACAAAAATGGTTGGAATAAAAACAAGAGAGTTTCCTGTTCTGTTCTTGATTGGTCCAAAATTAATTCTGTTAATATAAATTTTCTAAATCAATATGATATAATTCTCTGCGCCGATTGTCTTTTCTTTGATGAAGTTCGTTTGGACTTGGTTGAAACTATTTGGTCCTATTTAAAGAAAACTGGTCTTGCCCTTGTGATGGCACCTCGTCGAGGAAATACTCTGGAAAAATTTGCTCACGAAGCTAAAATGAGAGGCTTTACGTGCATCATTTACCGTTATTACAATGAACAAGTTTGGAACTGCCATTTAAAATTAAATAAAAATCCTAACTATGATGAAAATATTCATTATCCTATGCTCCTGAAGATATCCAAAATATTTTAATGTCTTTCTCGAATTTTTCAAAGAAAGAATATTATACAATTACAAATTTCCAAAAAACAGAGATCAGAGAAAGTTTTATTTAGACCTATTTATTTTTTTTAACAAAATTCAAAACTTATTTAATGGAGTGTTTAAAGTGTTGTTGATCTCTTCTTATTCATTCCTCTTTCATTTTGTGAATTAAATTGTACCTGTATGTTTAAATAAAAACAAAAATTTGAATAACAATATGTTTATTTATATGTTCCAAATCTCCAGATATATATGCCTGACCATGCAGTGAGTAGCGGCGTAACGAATAACGAGGGGACAAAGCTCAATTCATTTGTATTTATATAACATAATATATGCATGTCGTCTTTTGTTCCTTTATTTCCAAGAATATAATACAAACAAACAAACAACAATAAACAAATTTAGTGCTTGTAAATGGATTTGTTTGGAGTTCTCTTATTGAAGAATTTATTGCCCCCAAGAGGCGTATTCGACCTGGTCAAAGAGGATTTGAATAAACTACGACTCGGCCTTTGATGATTATAAGTATAAATATCTGAGAGTGTCTACTTTTGACCAGGTGGCATGAGATCAATAATGCTCCCAAGAAAATTTGCCAATTGTCTAGAAAATGAAAATGCCAAAGTTTTAGCTAAATTGAATCAATTATTTTTTAGATGCTCTATAAAATGTATATTCTCATTTTGTCCTTGAAATCTTATGAAGACCACTTTACTTTTGTCTTTCATATTTTTTAATATAAAAAGAAAAAAAAATGCTAACCTAATTCAAGCAATGTATGGCAAATATTATGAAAGGGATTCGAATAATCACACTAGACATTTAAAATTAATTGAAATTAAGAAAGATAAATAACTTGATATAGCGCCTACGTATTAAAATATTATTAAATACATACCCAATATATTATCAAACTTGTTGGAGAGTGGGAAAACACAGAACATATTAAATACTACACAAATAAATGTAAGCATTGTTTAGGATGTTCAAAAAGTTACGTCATCTATCAAAAGATGGCTCCATCAGTAATACTTTTTTAATTATGTTAAAAACTTTTTATACAAAAAATTGAAAGCATTTATCAATTTTTTTTACAAAACTAACTTTGTAGGAAATTTAAGCCCTTACAAAATGGGAAGAATATTCAATAGTAAATTTTTACTTTCATTTATATATATTGGGAGTGAAATTTTCCAAAGGTCATTATATATATATGTTGTTGGGATTTCAGATTAAATAACGAAAATTGGGAATATAAACTAGCTATAAGAAGGTGAAAACAATTTTTTAATAATAGCCTATGTAGAAATTATTTTTTACAAATAATTTTTCTTTTTTCCATGTACAGTGAGCGCCACAATTAAGTCCCCACCTGATAGCTCGAGCCTTATGTATATGGTGTATAGTGAAATAATTTTAATGACCGGAAAGGTAAAACGTAAAATCTAATACAGATGATTTTATTTTATCTTTTCAAATTTAAAATTATTTCACCATATACTTAAGGCTATAACTATCAGGTGGGGACTTAATTGTGGCGCTCACTGTACATAAAGAACTAAGAATAATTTCTCTCAATTTTATTGTACATAGGCCTAAGTTCCCAAATTATTTGCCAAAAATACTAGAGTAGATGGTCTGTGATATTTATTAAAGAAAATACAAATCCGTAGATCAACTAAATCGAACCACCATTTTTAAATGTAGTATAAAAACATCTTTTTTACTTCCTCTTACCTAGGGATGTGGTATCGAAAAAAAGTATCGATACTTGTACTTGGTATCGTGTCGAAAAGTCGAAGTATCGATACCTTTTTCGTGTCCCTACTCTTACCCTAAATATCAAATATATAGAGAGAAAGTATTGCGATCATGTCAAAAATTTGATGTCGAGATTTTGACGGATATACACGTTTTGAGGTCCCCTGAGTCCAAAAAAGTGGGTTCCGCAAATTTGTCTGTATGTATGTGGACATTTTGAAGCTACGAGTTTGAAATTTTATATTTTAGCTAGGCATCCCCCTGAGGCATGAAAATATGCTTTTAAACAACATCGACCAAAAAGTACTAGTACTTTACCAGTGGCGTAACGTACACCCCCGCAAACCCCGCGATGCGGGGGGGGGGCCGGACCTTGGAGGGCCCACGGGCCGGGCCGGGCTAAAAAAACAAAATTTCTCTTTGAGAGGGCGTACTGGGCGACTAGTCACACCAGACTTTTTAATTTAAGAAGAATCTATTATCTTACAGATCATCGCGAACCGCTTCCAAGAGCCTGAATTTTGAACTCGGGAAGGTAAGATATACGATTGTATCTACTAATCAACCAGAAGGTAATTTGAGGGTACCTTGCCCAGTCCCATTTCGTTGTAGATGTAATGAATAACTCTACAAAAAAAAAAAAAAAACAATTTTTTGATTTCGATATAATTTTACAAATAATTTCCAACAAAGATTTTCATTTTCTTTTAAAAAAACAATGAAATAATAATCTTATTTATATTATTAAAAATCCGAAATATTAGTACAGTTCGCTTGTTCCCCAGCTCTAATAAAAATTTTGTAGTGATTCAATATAATTTATTAGGCTGAACAGAAAATTTTAAGTATTTATATAAAAGGAAAATATAATTTTTATAAACACAAAATATTTATTTTTTGGAATAAAAATATAAATCAACAATAAAGGTTCTTAGCAACGAGTGTAAATGACACGTCATCTTAAAAATAGTTTGTTTTTAATAAATTAATAGCCAAACTCACTATACTACTCCCCCTATTAAAATACATATGTTTATAAATATCTTTTTTAGTTAATTTGATTCGATATAATTGTAATGGGCCAGGTTTAATCACAAGTCCTATGTAGGTGAAAGGCGTGTGTACAGTGAGGGACAATATTAAGTCACACCCATGCGTTTTCTACTTGTGATTATTTTATTGTTTTTAAAAAAATATATATTTTTTTAATGGAAACTTTCATGGTTCAAACCTAGAAAATTTCCAACAAAGATTTTCATTTTCTTTTAAAAAAAACAATGAAATAATCACAAATAGAAAACGCATGGATGGGACTTAATATTGTCCCTCACTGTACCTTGGGCTGAAATAACAATTTAAATTCATAGGATCTCAAACCAAGTGATTCAATCTCAGCTTCCACACAGATTCCAGGTTTAGGTAGATGGATTTTTAAATTTTTAAAATAAGGAAAACAAAATTTCTCTTTACTTGAAAACGACTGAAAAAGCAGTCGAAACGTCTCTAGCATTTATGCCTTGCCGGACAAAAGGACAAATTTCCTCCCATATTATCTTAAATAAAAAATCAAATTATTTTTAATTAAATAGGTTATCTATTTATTTAAATAAGATATTAATATTCAATGAATGCCTCGATTCGGATTTGACAAGTCATAGATATATTTAACATTTTATGTGAGTATCTTTATTATGGGAGTTTTTAATTAAAGACCACCTTTTTTATTATTTATTTATTAAAAATATAAATCTGTACAACGTTTCGACTGCTTATTCTGCAGTCGTTTTCAAGTACTTTTACAGTAATGTACACTTGCTCCGACTCATTAATAATATTATAATAATTTGTACCATCTATGTTAAAAAATGAAATTCAAAAAAGTTATTGTTACATCATACTTTTTATGTAAACACTTGCTTTGCTGATTGTGTCTGACTTTATGGGAATGAGTGTAGATGGAGCTGACGTCGTTGTATATAAAATGAACGTAGAGGTTAGTTCACTTGAGCCGGAGCAAGTGTACAGTACTTGAAAACCAATGCGGAATAAGCAGTCGAAACGTTGTACAGTATTTATATATTTTTAATAAATAATTAATACAAAATATGATCTATAATTAAAAACTCCCATAATAATAATATCTACAAATTATAATAATCATTATAAATTAAAAAGAATGCCAAAATCAAATATAATATTGATTTAAAGCACATTTACATACTTTAATGAAGAATATTTAACAAACAAGGTGAAAAATATTGACTTTAGCAGCAGGAAAAAATTCTAACATACAGTCAAGTTGTTGTCAAATACAAAAATGTGCTTGTGCGATTTTTGTTTCTTCTAGTGACCCAAAGTACATTTCTCTTGGTTTATAATGACCAAATTCTAGTTTCAGTCTGCCAATCGAAATGTTTTTATAAATATCATTCCAATTAACTATAAAAGGGAAGTTGCAAAGGTGGCCTAACACCATCAAAATAATAAGTCACTATAACATTAAAGCGCCAAGAACAAATTGGTTTCCAAACATTTTTGACTTGAATATCGATTAATACAATTCAAAGATCACTAATAATTTAAAGATAAATTGGATATAGGAGACGTAGCAGCCGAAGAAATTGAATAAAAAACTTTTATTTAATTAATTAATTAATCGTCGACGTTTCGGTCGCCAATCACGACCTTCATCAGGACGATTAAAATACAACATGTATTGGATGATTAAAACGTCGACGATTAATAATTAAATAAAAGTTTTTTATTTAATTTCCTTGGCTGCTACGACTCCTATATCCAATTTAAAATCTACAGCCACTTTTCATCATAATTTAATGATATTTTAATTTTTATTAAATAAATAAAAACTAGTGAGCTATGGGAAAATTGAAAGGAAAAAAAATTCCTAATACGACTTGATCAAATCTTGCTATTGCATGCGTCAGGGGTACCTAATTTGGATATCTAATTAAAAACCTAGAAATGTATTCAATAAAAATTTGATTGTGTTTGGTTCTGATGGAGACGAAACAAGAATAAAACAATATGTTATTTATTCGCTTGAAAAAAATTTTTGATGACACTTGAATTCCTAATATTGAAGATGAGGAGTAAAACCTCGAATCTGTAGCTGTAGTCGCAAGTGAATAAATCCTACAAAAAAAAAACATTGTTTTATTCTTGTTTCGTTTCCATCAGAACCAAACACAATAAACTTCCTCAAATTTTTATTGAATACATTCATTTGTACTATCCACATCAAAACAGAAATTTATTTTTTAATTTTAGAAATGTTTTGAAAAAAAGGGAGCCCAAGGACGTAGCCAGATGTTTAGGAATGATTTTTCTATGAAAAAAGTACTATGATTGATAATTAAATGAAATTTTTAAATACATAAATATATGTATTTTATTAACAAGTTTTTAAAATTGAAACAGTTAAAATTTATGAAATAAAACATTTTTTTTTTTTTCTGACAAGTTGCAAACTTAATAAATAATATAAAATTAGATATTACAAATATAAAAATCATGTTCGGTATTATAAGTAAAATGTACACTATTTTTCTAGTATAATCTAAATTTTTTAATTTTTCCCCTAATAAATCAAATACATATATAGGTCAAGTATTTTTTTATAAAAAAAAGAAAAAAAAAGGTTACTTAAGCCAAAACCCATATACCCTAGCTACGTCCCTGATTAGATTGAAAAATCGATGTCTTAACATAACATATGGAAAAATAAAATAAAATTAAAACACCACCGAAGTTACGGATGGAATGAAGCATGACTTTTGTCATGTGTACTTTTTAAAATAAATTTTTATTCTCATAAAAAAATAAATATCATTTTAAAATTAAAAAAAAAGCAATATTTTTTCATTTTATCCCTATTTTTTAAGCAACTTGAAATACTGAAAAAAAAAACAAATAAAATTAATATTTTTATTTCTGTCCTCAACAAAAAAAACGGGTTAATTTTTGCTGTTTGAATAAGTCTTCTATATTAGAATTCGTTAAAAGAAATTGATTATGCATAAAATTATATCTAATATGAGATCTAAAATTTAATAATTAAAATATAGTTTAAGTTCATATCAAAAACATAAACTGTACATTAAGAACGAAGTTTATACCTACCAAAAACGGCAGGTTTCACAAATGTATACATATGATATATACACAATATATACAAAAATGAAAACCCAATAATAAATATTTCATAGGATTAAAATAGATTTCGATTAGTTCTAACAATTTAATTGGTTTTCAATAATTTATCTATTTAGTCTTATTAATTATTTTTTTCTCTTTTCATCCACCCACTTATTTTTACTGTCTACATTATGCTCTTTATGCTCTTTATGCTCTTCTTCTTTTTTCTCCTTTTCCTTTTCACTCCTTTTTTCATTTTTTTTCTTTATTAAATATTCAGACGTTTTTAATCCCATATTGACATTAAGATTTGTTGTAGTTGTACTTGACTTTTGTTCATTCGGTTGTAATTTTGAATCCGATTCCTTTTCTTTCTTAATTTCCTTGGCTGGAGACATGACTTCGTGCGAGGAGCCCGTAGGAGAGTCTTTCTCCTCGGCTATTCTTGGCAGATGCTGAGAAGTTCGATCTGAACTGGATGCTAATTTGAGATACTCAGCACAAGATTCGTCTGCAGGAGAAAATATAGAAGCAGTTTCATTTGTTGAAATATGTTTCCGTTCTCTTCTTTGAAAAGACTCTGGAAACGTCTGATTTTTATCAGATTCTCTTCTTGAAAGTAACGGATGTTCGGGTGGTTTACTTATTAACGGCGAGTCTGTTTGTTCCGAATTTGATTTAATATTTAAAGGAGGGGATTGTGATGTGATAGTAACTCTTGGGGCAGTAGATACAGTCACTTTAAGAGCTACAGGATTGCACAATGGTGAAATAGAACTTGGTGTTGATTTGCATTTTGTCTCCGCAGAGCGTGGATGTAATCTATCCGGAGAAAGAGCTCGTCTTAATAGAGGTGAGCCAGGCTCTCCACTTTTCGGCCTGCCAAAGCCTTTTTTCGATCCTGACCCTGGTGTACTCAGAGAGCTTCCTGGGCTGTAAGATTGGGTCGTATTTGAACTCCCTGGTTGATGGCCAGCAGGAAATGCTAAAGGACTAGGACTTCTAGTTGGAGATGAGGGCAGAGGAGATGGAGATGGTGTTCGAGCCAAAGGCGACAATGGTATATGACCAACAGATTTACGGCGATTTGGTGAGTGAATACTTTTAGCAGCAGTATGTAATTTATGCTTAAGCCCATGAAGTGTAGATGGTCTTTGATATGGAATCGTTGATGTGGAAACAGCACCAGCTGGACTATTGGGAGTCGAAGAGCTCGGAGAACTTGATTGAGATGAATTAACTGGAGAATGAGAAGTTTCAGGGGAAGAAAAAGTAAGCCTGTTTGTAGGGGGAGATCGAATAGTTTTAACCAAGGGCGGTGAAGTTGTAATTATTTCTTGATTTGAGAGAGTTGCCCGAGCTAAGGATTGTAGACTTCTGCTTGGCGTAACCATAGATGGTGAAGAGGATCCAGTAGGAATCTGCACAATGAGAGACACAACAAAAAAAGAGTGAAAAATTGTTATAACAAATTTTGGCTAATGGCACACTAGTAAACTCACCATAAATTCTGGTATGCAATCTACGGGTAAGATGGGTGCAGAAAGAGGTCCTGGCTATAAATGTAATGTAAAATAAAAGGAAATAAAATAAAAATAAGAAAAAGTAAAAACTTCAGGGCTTCCTTTGCAAATAAAAAAAAAAAAAAGAATTTAATGATTTAAAATTTATAAAAAAAAGCGTGGAAAAAGAGATTATCTGAAATAAAATTAAAGCGAGCCAAGCATTTGTAACTTCTTTTGCAAATGTGAAAAGCTTTGAATACATACTATTTCCGGGATATCAAACAAATTGCGCTAGGTCTCGTCTTTGTTGGAAAAGTTCGGGTACTCCTACTTGAGAGATGCGCTTTTTGAGTTTTTATCAAAAAAATCTGATTTAACTGTCGCACAGCACACAATTTTCTCTCAACTTTGGTAATTGAAAGTTGTGTTCTGTGTTTCTGGCACCAGATTTTTTTGTGTCGACCTATATTTCGTTTCCGACAGTACGGTACATTTGAATTCAAGGTATAAAATTGATAAACTTAGTAAAATATTTATATTTTGTTCCCATGGTCTCCTATCTTTCCTATGAAGTACAAGAGCGCTTCATTGTTTTGAGAGTAAAATGAAAATATACATTTTAAAGAGCATCTAAAAAATAATTGATATATGAATTTTAATTAAAATTTTGTTAAAGCGAATTTGGTAAAAAATTGAAAAAAAAGTGTATCAGTTAAGTACTAGTGCTCTTTGGCCGATTTTATATTTAAAAGCTTCGTGCGCCAGGAGGGTACCTAACTTAAATAAAAAATTTCAATCTCGTAGCTCACAAATATAACTTCCAAGTCAATGAGGGAGATTTTTTTAACAAATAGAACCCTATCAACGACCCATGTAAAAGGCCCATTTTTTAAATAAAAATAAACATTTTAAAAAAGTATAATACTAATATGAAAAAAAAATGAAGAAAAATGATACAAAGAAAACCGTATTTAATTCTGTAATTAAATCTAATTTATTATAATTGAAATAATAAGACAATTGCTATATTTTGGCAAAAATAAATTTTAACTCGAAATTTTTGCCAAAATATAACATTTGTTTATTTCATTTTAATTATACCTATAATTGGAAACATCATACAATTATATCTATCTAATATATTATTTTGTTTAAATGTTCTAGGCATGTTTTATCTCGGCTTTTCACCTAAAATAGCACAGAAATTGAGCATCGTGACAAAATTACTGGGGTGCATTACGTTTCGATCTAATAATGATCATCCTGGTGCACACGAAGATCAAATTCTTGACATAATTTCCTAAGTACTCCTGAGATTAGGCAAAACTTTTGCTTGCAACCAGATGGCCACATAAGATCTGGTGAATGAGAGGTGGAGGTAATTGTTTGTATGCAATCGAATCTGTAGACCTGGACCCTAATCACTTTGGCCAGCAGTAGCTCTGCCCCGGAGCTGTTATCGATAACTAGAAAGTCTAATGCAGAGCAAACTGCAACTCGTATTTATATGCGGGCCCAAAACGCGATTGTCAAGTTTAAAAGCTTATATTTGGCAGTTATAATAATCACTGTAGAAAACAGTTCTGTATAATTGAATAAGAGAAATGAAGAGGAATGCAGCTAGGTAGGGACCCTCTATTATTAAATCAAACTCCTTTGTTGCAAGACGTTTCGACCAACTTTATTGTGCCATCCTCAGTTGCATAAGCTAAACAAAAAATTATTTACATTGACGTTATTTAACTAAATATTTGAAAAATATTTCACATTATTAAGCAAATTGAGTTGTTAATCGTCTGTTCATAAGCCAGTCTTGTAATATTAATTATATTTCAATGACAATTTATTTAAAAAAGAGAGAAAATTTTATTAACATGACATTTCGAAAGTCTCTTCACAATCAGTCTCATCATATATATTTATTTGCATTGTTATTTTTATACATAGGCTATTGTACATGACTGGCTTATGAACTGGCCATTAACAACTCAATTTGCAAAAAAGTGAAAGTAAATATTTGTTTAAAAACTTTTAAATCAAATATTTAGTTGAATAACGTCAATTTAAATAATTTTTTTATTTAGCTTATGCAACTGAAGATGGCACAATAAAATTTGCAACAAAGTTTGATTTATTATAATTAGATGTTCCCTACCTGGCTGCATTCCTGTTATAATTTAAAATTATTATCCTAAATATTTAATATTAGAGAAACAATATCATAGTTATTTTTTTGTTATTAAAAATATTTTTACTACAAGATTAGTAAAATCTTAGTTATATTTAAATAATAAATAATATTCAATAAGATTTGAAGATTTAAAGTGGCTGTTGTTTTTAAACAGTAGATAGGGAAGGAGATATCTACTGTTTAATATTCAATAAGATGGCGAGGCCCCGCTTGTTGCAAAGAATTTTGTATGGTCCATGAGATAAAAAGGTTAAGATTGAGTAATGATTAATTTCAGGGGCAGTGGCTGAATGTATAATGAGAAGTGAGGAGATCAAGACAGCCGAAAGCAATAAAGAAAAAAATATATTTCTCTTCCGCTTTATTTCAAACACTTCCCGACATTTCGGCCGATATTCCGGCCTTCATCAGGACAATGTGCAGTTTGTCCCGAGCTTCAAGGGGCTCTTGGCAACCAGCACATTGTCCTGATGAAGGCCGGAATATCGGCCGAAATGTCAGCAAGTGTTTGAAATAAAGCAGAAGAGAAATATATTTTTTTCTTTATTGCTTTCGGCTGTCTTGATCTTCTCACTTCTCAAAAAGGTTAAGTATCGCTGTTTCAATGCATGAAGCTATAATAACTATCTTTATTTAAAAAAAGAAGCTAAACGCGAGGAAGCCCTGTTAAAATCATATATAAATAATTTTTAAGGGTTAAATCTTACTTGTTGCATTTCAACACTGGCTCTTTTATTGGAAATACGTCGAAAAAGAGATGACTTCCTCCTTTTATCCGTGTGATCTCGTTTCTGTCGCCTTTGTCTATTAAGTGTTCTTCTTGCCAATTTCCCTTGTGACGGTTCACGTTTCCGACCTCCTGTTCGTATAGAAGTGTGTTCAAGGGGAGTTGCTCTTAAAGTGACTCGATCACCGTTTGCCATTAATAAATGAAGGACTTGAGTATGGTATAGACCCTGGACCGGCTCTCCATTGATGTGGGTTATAAGATCACCAGGACGAACTCCAGACTCGAATGCAGGGCTTCCATCTTCAACCGCCTGTAATATAAAATTCAAATTTATTAAATCAATCCTGCCCTTCCATGAGATAAAAGGAGAGGACAGGTTCAGTCAGAGTAAAACTCTTTATATGCTTCTCCATTCCGAAAACGATTCGAAATATATTTAATGCCTAATCTTCAGTCGGTCTATAAAAATATATAATTGATGATGTTTTGAAACTGTCCAAAATATCAATCAATAGATTACCACAGTGGTTACTTGTCAATTTTTGAGGGGTTGGTCCTCATGAAGAATATTATTTTTTTCGAAAAATTTGGTGTTTTTAATATTCTTCATTGGTCAAATGTCAAAGGGCGATGCCAAGGAGGAAAGAAAAAAAAAAATATTCTTCATGAGGACCAACCCCTCATAAATTGAGTATTAACCACTGTGGTAATCTATATTGAAAATATATATTTACCAGATTTTTATTCGATTTTTTCGTTCTATGATAAACTACATAGTTGTTTTATAGAGAAAATTTTTTTGTGTTTTTTAAAGCTTTTGTGGTTTGTATTATTATTATTATGGGAGTATATATGATAAATATATTTCATAACATATCATGAATATTTTAATAATAATATTTTGTACATCTATGTTAAAAAATCAAATTCAAAAAACTAATTGTAACATCATGCTTTTTATGTAAACACTTGCTTTGATGATTGTGTCTAGCTTCATGAGAATTAGTGTAGATGGCGATGACGTCGTTTTATATAAAATGCACGTAATAGTCCTTTAGAGGTTAGTTCACTTGAGTCGGAGCGAGTGTACAGTACTTGAAAACGACTTCAGAATAAGCAGTCGAAACGTTGTACAGTATTTATATTTTTAATAAATTAATACAAAATGTGGTCTATAATTAAAAACTCCCATAATAATGTTTTTTACTTGGCTGAACATGCCCTCTCCTAATATCGAGTATATCTGCAACTATCAAATCTTATCTCTTCTTGAATATTAATAGAAATGTCTTGAAAATTTCAAATATTCATGTTCGTAATTTATTGGGTTTTGAATTCCATTGATTAAATATTATTTGGATTTACAATTAAAAATAAAATAGATAAAATGAAAATTACCATTACTAAATGGTGCATAGTGTAAAAATCTGTGTCCCCATAATAAACTCGGACGGTATGCACAGTAAAACCAAATCCTCGTGGACCTCTTCGAATAATTATCGGAGGCTTGAGACTTGTAACCAAAGGACTGAGTTCTCTACAGGGTGACGTGTCTCGAGAGCTTGCTGTGCTAGAGCCTCCACCAGGAGACTGCACAGGTTGAGGAGCAGTTTCAGGATCTGCAGGAATCATCAGGGACAAGCCTGAGATAGAAGCACTCTTGATGACAGCTCGAGATGGTTGTTTCATACAAGAGCCAAGGGTGGTGACCAAAGGAATCGCCATCCGAATATTAGAGCTACTAGAAGAGATGCCATTGCTGCTTCCACTGTTGCTACTCGCAGATCCTGAAGAATCACTCATCTTTCGGAAAGATCCTTGTTCACCGAGATGATCAGTTTCGCTGTTAAAAATAAGTAAAATTTAAATGCAGGCTCTTTCAAATATTATTGAGCGGGAATAATGGGCGTGCGTGAATATAAAATGGGTAAATGAATAAAATAATTTGTTTTATACGAACTTTGCAGCTCCACTTCGGCTCCTGGACCCCCATCTTATGATAGCCTTTGAATAATTTTTTGTTTGCTGCATTTGTCTTAAAATATAAATTGATTTTTTTTTTTTTAAATTAATAAAAAATTAAAAATAATAAATGGTTTAAAATAAAATTTTCTTGACGAGTATTTGACAAACTTCTGTGTGAATTAGTAAGAAGTTTGGCAAATGGCGTAGTAAAATATGATCAATTTACTAAAAACAATTTAATCAACTAATGAACAGAGGTAAGAATTTTGTCTCATTTGATATTGTCAAAAATTTTAATTTTTTTTCTCTTTAGAAAATATCATAATTTCATTATCAGCAGAAGATATTTCACGTGATGTCAAGAACTTTTATTTTATGAAGACTCCAACATGTAAAACATATGCAATAATGAAATGATAATGAGATAAATGCTTAAAATTAGATTTACGAATATAATAATAATAATAATCTATATATATAATTATCAATCCTATGTCCTCTGTCGTCCAAAATATATAAGAAACTATAAGAGGTAGAGCTATGAAATTTTTTTTTGAGGTTGTAGACCAGTGGTTCCCAACCTTTTGAGGCCCACCTACCCTTTCTGGAGGTTGACTAACACCTATCGCCCCTTTTTCATTTTTATTGTATGCCTAATTTTAATTTGAAGTAAAGTGTAAATAATAAAGCAGTTTTATCCCGTCACTTTTAAATAAAATAGAAAAAAATTTAAAATGTACATTTTTACAGATTTTGTTGAGAACAAAGTGAAATAATTAACTAAGATTATTGACGTACATTTAAAAAAACTGTAGTAAATGTTTTTATTTTTAAATTGGAATCTGGAAAAATTAAGAAAGTTGACAGTTAAAATTTGAAAAAATAAATGAAAGTTTGAAAACTTTTTTGATGTTTTATTTTACACGCCGTCTGAGAATAGTCAGTGACTCGTGCTACTTCTACTGTACATGTTCTACTGACAGTACTATTTTAATTTTTCCCTTTGAATACTCATCGACCCCCCCCCCCACTTATTTATTGCCACCTGATAACCCAAATCGCCCCCAAGTTGGGAACCACTGTTGCAGACCTTCATTCAAAGGGGTGCATGAATATAATTTCGCTACGAAATTCGCAGTCCGGTATTTTAAAAATGCATGACGAAATTATCTTAATAACTATAACATTTATTAATTTTAAGAAAATTTAGAGTTTTCTAAATAAACTGTATTCAACATCTGCTAATTGAACAATTTGTGAGCTGGGAAATTACAGAAGAAACAACAGAAGGATTTTTTTTTAATATTTATATGACAAAGCACGTGGGCCAGGGCTAAGCCCACTGCTTAAGCGTAAGGGGCTTACTATAAGTATATAAATAAACATAAGGAAACCGAAATGAATGAAGTACCTCGTTTTATTTTCCTCTATCGATATGGAGAATCTCGGCAAATTTTCTTTATTATGCAGTCGACGTTTGCGTTGAATTTGAGGTGAGACGTCGTCACTTTCTGTCTGGGACGACTCGGGAGTACTTGGACATGCAGTCTGTGCCTTTGCTGATACGGAAGGTCCCGAAGAAATGGAAGGCGAATCCATTGAGGAGGCAGTTGAAGTCGTACCAACCACAGATGGCGGAATCAATTCTGAACGTGAAGTAAAAGGAGCAATTTCAAGCTCCGGAGTTTCAAAAGTACTACCAATGTGAGAGGGAGGGGACTCAGAATGGTCCGACTGACCCGAGTCGCCTCTAGATAAGGCTTTAAGGTGAGCTGCTGAAGAGGTGACCTCTTCTTCTTCTGAAAGGCCGAGCCGAGATGACTGCGTCACCTTACGATATTGAGGTGAACACGAGGAGAAAGATCCAATCAATGGAGAGTCATCCGTGTCATCAGTGTCTTCACCCAAGTCGTGGTTGTATCGATCCATACGCGCTTTTTTAGACAAATTAAACAATGATTAATTTTGTTATTTATATTATTATACGAGGAGAAAGAGGAATTTTGACCAATTACATGCATATTAATAATAATAAGTAATGAATTATTGTTCTTTTTGAAAAATAATTATAGTGAGAGGATGAGAGAAAAAAACATTAAAAATACGAGAAACTTCTTTATATCATATACTGAATGGTGTTCTTAATTAAAAGCTGTCATTTTAAAAAATGGAAGTTTTTCTTGCAAATTTTTCATCCCATTTCCGGGGCATTTCTGGGCTTATATCAAGAATCGATCTGATGCTTGCTGAAAATAATTTTAATTTTTTTATAAATGGCCATCACCATTGCAAGAATGACGATCTTTATAATTATGAGGGCCAGGCGTTGAGATGGTTCCTCATATTTTTGCTCTTTTTCCTTCCCATTAACGTAAAAAAATTCAAATTTTAAATGGCAGATGTCAGAAAAAATGTTACAATAAAAAAATAATAAACTCACTATCAAAATAGCTTGTATCTTCGTCATGATCTATTTGAGGTACGAATTCCGCTTTTTGTCGCAAGAGAGAATTCCAATCAAGCCCATCAAAATAAACATGTTCTTTCAACTCATGCGCTCCCCCAGTTCCAAGACGATCTCTCGGGGATTGTTGAAGAAGTGCTGAGATTATAGCCTTGGCCTCAGGTTGGACTGGCCAATCTTCATCATCGGGCCACTCAATGTCATCTGAAAAAATACAAATAAATTTTATAGGAATATAGAAATAGAATAGTGGTTTAAGAGTAAATAACAAAGAGAGGGAGGCAAATAAAAAAAAGTAAAATTATATAGTTTTATAAATGTTTATAACTTTTTGTTTCAATTGACTGCCTCTCTCTATATGTTATAATTTATTATTTAATTCTAATATCCTTTTACCATTTACAGTGTGGGCAAATAATTCTTCAGGAGTTTCTCCAAAAAATGGAACACAGCCTATTAAAAATTCATAGAGGATAATTCCCATTGACCACCAATCAACAGGTTTCCCATATCCTTGCCTGAAAATATAAAATATTATAAATAAAATATGTATAAAATAAATTACAGACGAATTATTCAAGAGAAAATCATCAAATTTTTGAACCCCCATTGTTTAATTCAGATGAAATTTTACAAATATGTAGTAGGGTATCTTTTTAAGGAACCTTATAAGTGTATTTCCATAAAATAAATAAAGGTTACATGCATTTTATATACAACGACGCCAGCACAATAAAAAATCAAATTCAAAAAACTTTCAAAATTCAAAATTGTAAAATCTTGCTTTGATGATTATGTCTAACTTCATGGGAATGAGTGTAGATACCGCGAAAGTTTGTGCCTAACTTCATAGGAACGAATGTAGATGGCGCTGACGTCGTTTTATATAAAATGCACGTAACGATCCCTTAGAGGTTAGATCACTCGATTCGGAGCAAGTGTACAGTACTTGAAAACGACTGCAGAATATGCAGAAGAAACGTTGTACAGTATTTATATTTTTAATAAATAATTAATACAAAATGTGGTCTATAAATAAAAACTCCCATAATAATAACAAACCATCACCTCTTAACTCAAAACTCTTAAAAATGAATCCAAAAGGAGAGCAAAAACGTTGAGTTAATCTAAACAATCAATATGTCAAAAGCGAGAAAACTTCATTTATATATATATAAATAAATTGTATATATACCTCAAAATTACTTCGGGAGCTATATATTCAGGTGTTCCAAAAACCTGTTTATCTGAAAATTGTCTTGTTTCTCTGTCTATATATCCTTCATATAAATTTGTTGCCACTATTAAGAATATAGGAAAATAAATTTAAGAATTAGTAGAGAACTTTTGTCAAAATTTTATATAAATAACTTACAAGACATTAATCCCATTTTACTTAATCCGAAGTCTGTTAATTTTATATGGCCTAAAGCAGTTATAAGTAAACTAAAAAAAAAAAAAAAGATTTAATCAAATCATTAGGCTTTCACATTTAATTGTACCAAAAAAAAAAATATTTATTTTATAAAATTAGAATAATGAAACAAAATTTAAAACTTACTTGTCAGGTTTAAGATCACGATGTACTATCCCATAACTATGAAGATATTCTACAGCTAAAATTGTTTCAGCAAAATAAAAACGAGCCATATCTGCTGGCAAAGGACCCATATTTTTTACTAGATTAGCACAATCACCTCCTTCAACAAATTCCATAACCAGGCAAAGATGTTTCTAAAAAAAAAAAAAAATTATTCTAATAATTAAAATTATGACTCTGTGCAGGCTACCTTAGGTTACTTTTTTTGTTGTCAGCCAATTTAGCTATGTATATGGGTCATTCTACAAAAATGGGGTCGAATTTGAAATGCACAATTTGTAACTTTGATTTCAATTGTTTGTAATGATTTTGATAGACAATAAGTTAATTTTATTGTATCCATATAATAACACTCTTGTTTTTTTTTGTTTTTTTTTGGTATTAATATATAAGCTCATCAGCCTCTTACCTTTACGGTTGAAAAACTTCCAGGAAACTGACTCCAGGGGACTGATGTTTTTAATATAAAACACAAAAAATTTGCTAATTGACATTTCTTTTATATATTAAATATAACAATGAAAGACAGCAAATCAAGTATATAGCTCAAATAATTATTAATAAATTTCCAAAAAAGTTTACTTAACAGGCGACTGACAAATTGAGTGTTTTGTTTACATGCTGATTTCCGACACAAAAATAACAATAAAAGTATATAATGGATAATGTCCGGTATTTGGACACCAATGCCATCTTTACATCCTAAACTTAGATAAAACAGATGATTATTTTATCAACAGTGTATATATATATATATATCAGATATTTTTCAAATTTAACAAATTATGACATTTTAGGTTTAAAAAGACGAATATTTTCAATAAACTTTTTTTTAATTTCAATATTTATCATGTGTGACCAAAAATAAGTAGCCCATTTTTGTAGAATGACCCATATAGATTAGTAGTCAACATAAGTCATCTGTTTTACATACCTTTGTTTCAAAAGAGCAATACATGCTTACGACGAAAGGGTTATCTGTGAAGCTCATAATATCACGTTCAGCAAAAACTTGGTCCACTTGATTACGAAGTATCAAATTATTTTTAGTTATTTTTTTCATTGCAAATCTTTGCCTAGTTTCTTTAAGGCGTACTAAATAAACCGCCCCGTATGCTCCATTGGAAATTAGTTTAACTATTTCGAAATCATCCTCACAGGGTATCTATGAACAAAAAAAGAAGTGTTAGAAATATGGATTATTGAAAAAAGATCATCGAACAAAATGGAAATTGATTAAAGTTTAAAAAATGAGTTTTATTTCAAACTACAAAACAGAAATTATTTTCTTGCAAACCAAATAATAAAAATTAATAATTTTTGAAAAGCAACAAAAGCATCTTTAAAATAGTGCCGTTTGGCGGATTATTAAATCCTCAGGATAGAAAAATGATATTCTTCGTATAATTTTAAAATTTTCTAAAAAAATTTTATTTCCTTACTTTTGGTCCCTTTTCCTTATTATCTTTTGGAGTTGAAGTTTGAGGTCGACCATGAGGTATCTTTTCAGAGAGATCTGAAATTTGTTCAAATTGCGATATATCTTCTTGAAGTTCTGAAAAATATTAGGAAATTCTCATAAGGGGATCATATTTTTAAGGGAGTGCCTTCCCAAAAAAAATAATTCATGAAAATATAAAATATTAAATTACCTGCGATTGGATCACGATTAAGTCCTAACTTATTAATTATATATTGTGGAATTTCGGCTTTAATTCCTTGGAAAATTTTAGCTTGGCCTTCCGCTTGTTCTAGTAAATGATAAAATTCTTCTGGGTCAAATTCTAAGCATTCTAAGAGTCTTGCTGGTCGGGAAATAATTAATAAAAGCTTTTTTATTAATCCAGTTAAACGTGAAGCCGCTTCAGGAGATTTTTCCTTTGTCTTAAAAAAAAGAAAAGAAAATAGTTTATAAATTAAGTTGAGAGAAAGAGAAATTTTTTTTATTTACCTCTGTAAGTAATCTTTCTAAGTTTTCCGACATTTCATAAAAATAACGACTTGTGACAAGTTTTTCTTCAGATTTTTGTAAACAATCGCGTGCCATTTCGATTATTTGATGATGAACAAATCTTAAAATCGGAATTGAATCTTTGATTAAGTTATCAAAATGTTCTTCAAGAGATTTATTTTCTACAATAAAACTTCGAAGCCTTTCTTCCATTTGTTGAGTTGCCTGAAATGATAGAAAATCATCGATATAGTAAAAGAAAAGGTGAGGGCCCGCCGCAGGCGGGTTTTGACAAAAATTTAAAAATTTCTAAAAAAAAAAAAAAAGGCTTGTGCTACTAATATATGAAGAAAGATCAAGTTTAGCCATGAGCTTTAAATCTCCTTATTCCTATAATTAAACTATATAGATTTATAGCTGGGGAATAAATGAAAATGAAGAAAAAGAAAAGCAGTTCATATATAAAGATTTTCATTTATTAGAGAGTAGATCTCAATCAACACGACTTAACCAGAGAATATTTATATATTTCGTAAACTAAGCATATTTTATTCACTATAGTCATATGCAAAGTTGAAGAGCATCAAATTTACTAAAGTTTCCTACATATAAGGAATTTTAAGAGACAATCAATATTAACCGAATGGGGAAACTAAGCATATTATGTCAACCAAAGTATTAAATAAAGTTGAAGAGTACTAGATTGACTAAAATATGATACATAAAACGAATTTGAAGACCCAATATATACCGAGATACGGCCGGTCAAAGTAAAATTTTCTCGACATGTAAAAGTATGACTAGCTTTGGCCGGCCATTTCTCGGTTAATATTGGCTCTGCGAATTCTTTATATATAGGAAACTTTAGTAAATTTAATGCTCTACAACTTTGCATATGAGTATGGTGAATAAAATATGATTCGTTTAAGAGATATAAGAGAAAAACTGAAAAAAACTCCAATATTTTTGAGGTCCCCCCCCCCCTTCCCCCTCAAGGTCGAAAACCTAGGATAGACATCCCAGAGTACCCCTAAATAACCTGTAAAAATTTCATTCACTTCGGAATATTTTCCGGCAAAAAGTTATATCGAATGTGATTTTCCATTTATTTTTCAGAAAGAAGAATAAATCAAAATACTAATTAGCAAATATCATTAAATCTTTAGGTTTTAATGAAAAAATGATTATAATAAAATTTAAAGAGAATTAAATTTGCTATGAAATGAGTCAAGAGAGGTTTGGATTTGTCTCTTGAGATCTAGGAAGAGGTTGGCTGTGTGTGATAGCGTTTGGGTTATATGCTAACAAACTATGTGAAATATAATACTGTAATAGGAGAATTAAAGCATAATGTTTCAACTAGAGCCAACGGTTACCAGTTTAAAATTAATAAATTATAAGTTTAAAATTAATAAATTAGAATACCTACTAATAAATGAAATTCTGTTTATAGTTGATATTCTTTTTTTATTTTCATACCTACAATTCTCCTAACATTTATAAAAAGACAATAAAAAAAAAATGATTTATTTTATAAAAATTTACTTTTGGAAAACGTTCTTTGTAGAGAGTGTTCATCATAACAATCTCGTCGTCAACGATTGGCGTTCGGCTCGGACTGCTGCAAAAAATAATGATTATAAATAAAAATATTATAAGTGTCTATTTTCCAAGTATTAAGTTTAAAAAAAAAAAGAAAGATATTTAAAAAGTAGGATGGTTGGGAAACTACTGTAAAATAATTCAGAACAAAGAAAATAAATTAGTATTCATATAGGAATACAAACATAAGGAAATTATTTTGAAATAAATAAAAAATTAAAAAACTATTTCCTATATTTTGTCAAACTAATTAAAAAAAATAAAAACGATGGTTCTAAGAGATGTAGATCTGAATGAAAATGAGCATAATATGAGTTGTATAACAATTAAACCTTACCTTAGCAGACCTTTTAAATATTATAGGTAAATCAGGGTGGAACGAAAAAAGAAATTAATATTACCGAAAATAGATATCTACCAAGAGTTGGTTCTACGGGGAGGGGAATTTTAAGGACTATGAAACATTTCTGTTCTGCAAAATATAAGTTTTTTCCGGATAACATGTTCAGGTTTCGAAAGGGATCGTAATTAGCAAATTTTGCTTTTTTTTTTTTAATTTTTTATGAATTAAATGAAGTTAGGCTATTGTCGAATTGACTTTTGAGTGTTTCTATTCCTGCACTATATTTTCAAAGTCTATTATTTGTTTCGACACTAACCGAACTTTATTTTATCAATATGACTTAAAAAAAATTTTGGCGAAATTTGAAAATTGCACAACGTGAATACAATAAAAGGGGTAATAATTTTTTGAAGGAATCTTTTAAAGGACAAGGCACAACTTTGAGGGTAGACAAATTTAAATTTTTTCGTTCCACCTAGAAAATATACATTTTTTTATTTCATAAATAACAAAAATAAATCATAACAAGCTCTAAAGGTGTCATTCAGAAATTCCGTAATTTAGAACAAACAAAATGTTAATTTCTCCAGTGGCGTAGCTGAGAGAGGAGTATTTGGTTCCCCACTATCTCCACCAAATCTCCTTTCTAAATCAAAAAAGAATAGTCTCCCAAAAAATTGAAAATGTTGCCATTGAATTATCTGATCTAATGAACTCGGTGGTTGTCGAAGGAATGTCTTTTGATCTGCACACATATTGCACGAGTTCCCCAAAGGTCCTTATAATAATCTTTTATTATATATTGGAACTACTTAAAGAATGAATTCGGATGAAAATTTACATATTTATAGTCTCCTAGTACAGGAGATATAAAATTTGAAGTGAATCTGACCACAAGAGGAGGTAAATAAGTCAATATTATTGAGAACCACGGAAATATAAATAAAAAATTTCCTGAATTTATTTTTTAAAATCGATCTCTCGGACGCTACGCTTTTCTGAAGAGTTAAAATTAATTTATGAAGCCACATACTTTCAAAATGTCAAATGATGCATTCAAACATGAAATATGTTGATTTCACATTTAAAAAGCTTGGAAAAAAAATCAGTAGCTTACTCTAGTGTGGCGATACAGAGCCAGGCCAAGCTATGCGAAACGTGAAAAAAAAACATTATTATTATTATTATTGTGAATAAAATTTTTGTACATTTTGAATATTGTATTATACAAAACTCTTAGGTGATAAATTTAAATTTTTTTATATATACCCAATAAATTATATATATATACTGTACATATCGTCAGTCCGGTCTAACTCAAAAAATACAATTTTGAGTTTTTTGCACAAGTTATCTTCAAATTGCCTCTACTATCTTCGTGCAAGTCCGTTTCTTAGTGGATCACCCCTAGATTGAGCGCGGGCAAGTGAGTCATCCGGTAGCCTATTTGTGGAGCGGGGGACCGTGCAAGAGTGAATCATCTCTTTAAAAAATCTGAAATATTTCGGTGCAAGAAAGGAGTTTTTCCAATAAATTACTGAAAAAAAAAAATAATTGTATTGAGAGTGGGAAAAACCTTAAAATTTATAGGAGAGTTGTGATGATTCGTGCAAAATTTCAGCAATCCGATAACGCAGGCAACGGAAAGGAAAAGCAGTAACTTTAATCAGCTCTCCTGAAAAATCGTTTTTTTGAGTTAGACCGGTCTTGCACTGGACCGACGATATATTTTATTCTGGAAGGCTTCCGCGACTGGATGTATATGAAAATAAAAGTTTTTTCAGTTTAAATTGGTTGTGTGCAGTGTTTCCTTTTGAGATTTATTAAGTGAATGGTTGGATGATGTAGTGTCGGTTTGTATGCTTGATTTGGTTTTAGCCTGCTTACTCCTCGGGTGGACGAGGTGTTAAATGATCTCTGACTTGCTGTCCAGGCTCTAAAAATTTCGCCTTCACATATGGCGGAAACCTTGCAGAACATATATATATATATATATATAATAGTATATAAAGTGATATATTTTATATATAAATAAAAGTGAAAAATAGAAAAGAAATATTTTCCAATATTGGAAAATAAAATGAGGAAAAAAAGCCTCTCTTCTTTCTTCTTCATTTTATTTGTAAATAAATCGGACCCTATTCAGGTAAAATAAAATGAAGTATTGAGAGAGGAAAAGAAGCTTTTTTTCTCCTTTATCTTCCAATCAACGATAACCAGTTAACGACACATTTGCGCAATCTTTTAATATCATTAATAAAACCCTTTCAGTTGTAAATATAATTATTCGAACCAAATGTTCTTTTTAGAGCACAGTTATTTTTTATAAAAATTATCTATAATTGACCTATGAAATAATTATGAAAACAAAAAACATATTACCGAATATTTATTAATTCAAAGAGACGAAAAAGGGAGATACCGCCCGGAATCGAACCACGAATCTGCCAATTTGTACTCAGCATGACCTACCCTGAATTTAATAGATGTTAGTCTATCAAATTCAAATAGGCGAATTTGGTACTGTGGTATGCCATGGTGATTACAAATCGGCAGATTCGTGCTGCAACTCCTGGAAGTATCTATTTTTTTCGCCTTTTAGAATTAATAAATATTCGATTATATGCCGAAACTCCTCGATCACTATTCTA
This sequence comes from Euborellia annulipes, assembly GCA_023213315.1. Classification (NCBI taxonomy): domain Eukaryota; kingdom Metazoa; phylum Arthropoda; class Insecta; order Dermaptera; family Anisolabididae; genus Euborellia; species Euborellia annulipes. Next base: position 63,355 of record JAKCPI010030903.1, read on the forward strand.
TGTTTTTCAATATATATAATTTTTTTATAAAAATGTTCAATTCGTTTTTGTCCAGTTGTATTTTTATTTTCCTGAGCCCTTCCGATTTTGTAGGACCAGGATTTGTTTGGCTCGGAGTCAGCTGCTGCGCTTGACTTGCAGGATTATCAGCCTTGGAATTTACGTTCTGTGATATTTTAATTGCGTTTAATTACTTTTTTTTATGCGATTATAAGACACTTGCTTTGTGATTATATTATATTTTCACTCTTTGTTCTTCTATTTTTTTTTTGATAAGCTACTTATCTAAACTGATAATCTTTTATATTTAATTTTTCAAGTTTTAATTAAAAATAATTTTTTTTTTCTTTTATTATGTTAAATATTATTTAGATATTTACAAATATCTATTCTTTCAAGATCCTAAAAGGACTTTTTCCTGCACCGTTTGGTATAGGGCTTCCTCTTAATTGGAGCTTTATCCCTTGATAACTCGCAAAATGTAGGAAGCATTTTCACTGGTAGTGAGCCTTCAATTGGAATCAATAAAAAAGCTATTCGGTTTTTGACATCATGTATACATGTAAATAAAGTAAAAATAAAAACTCTTTAAATTCAACATAATATTGCAAAAAAATTACTAATTTCAGAGTCGAGGTCTCGGTCCTTGTTTCAGGGGTCAATATTTCACTTTCTGCCCCCAAATTTTTTTTTTTTAAGCATATACAGTTGTATTTTTTAAGCAAAAACTAAAACACCAAATAGTTAACATTTAGTCAAAAGTGTTACATCAGAAAGATTATATATAAATAATTACTATAATGGTAATTATAATAACTTCTTGACAGTCAATTCAATCATGAAAAATTCTTCCCCCACCACAATCCAACGGTTTCATTGGGACTGGAGACCGATGGTTCAGATGAGCTGACAAAAGCAACGATTTTGTGGTTTTGGACACTTAGGGCTGAATTTAGAAACGACTTGATGCTTTATCGTTTAATGTGCATTAGACATAAATAAAAGAAGACAAAAAACGTTGTGCTCAAAAAAGAGGTGTCTTTATTTCATCTCAAGAGATATTTCTTGATGCCTTTATTATATTTATCATATCATATAAAAAGATTTATTAAACATTGTAATAATAAATTTTAAAATATCTTTTCTTTTTATTAAGAATATTTAATTTTTAAAGGTGTAAAAAATAAATTTATAAATAACAGACTGTTCAGCCGTGAGGCAGATACAAATAAAAAAAGATCAACTAAATCTAAAATGCAAGACGAATTTGGATGCAAGATTTATATTCATAGAATAAAAAAAGATAAAGAAAAGAAAAATTATTTTACCTAAGACTCCGTGATCTAGGTCGATGAAAGGGCGAGCGACGTCCTTCGTCTTCTAAGCTTGGATTGCTATCGTTTGAAGAGAAATGGGAGGAAAGTAATTGAAGTTCATCACTAGTTGGCAAATTTGGCAATTGATGAAGCCGTTCTTGGCTTGAACATTGCGACTGGAAGAAAAAAAAAATTATTTTACTAATTCCATTCTAGAGGTGTAAAAATAAATACAATAGGGTGTGTCGAAAAAACTCATTTTTTATTATAAGTTGTAATAGTGCGGAAAAGTTGCGAATTATATAGACAAAAAAAAAAAGAAAAAAAAATTATCAAAATCGGTTGTCACCTTCCGGTCATAAATAGGTCCTAAAGTTTGACAAAATATAAAAAATACTGTGAATATTAAGTTAAAAAAAGGTATATTAAAGATATAAAAAAACTCGTAAAAATGTAACTTTTTCATTATTTTGGCAAATTTTGGGGCTTATGCGCGACCGGAAGATATCGACTGATCTAAACCAAATTAAATCACATGTTTTTTAGACTCCTTTTGAAGACGTTACAAACTATTAGACTACGAAAACATCTAATTCAAAAATTAACAAAATAATCGCAAAAATGAAGTTTTTTTTCATATTTAGTCAAACTTTAGGTCCTATGCGCGACCGGAAGATGTCAACCGATTTTGATAACTTTTTTTCTTTTTTTTTTTTTTGTCTATATAATTTGCAATTTTTTCGCGCTATTACAACTTCGAAATAAAAAAAAAAGTAAAAATGTTTTTTGGCCCACCCTAATATATAATAATTTAACTTTTTTTTATGAAAATTTTCTTTGATATCAATACTACTAAGCCAAAAACTATTTGAGACGTCTTTTTGTTAAGCATTTTCGCTCTTTATACAAGATAGAGATTTTTCTATTAAATGTATAGAGTTTACTGAAATATTATTAAATTCAGTTCAAAGTTAAATTACATTCAAAACAGTTTTTCTCATCGGACAAAAAAAAAAAAAAATAAACAAGCTATACTTACAGAAACATTAGAGCTTCCTGGTGTAGTTCCATAACCAGAAGAGGGGAGTGATGCTACAGACCATCGACGGCCATCTACCCTAAATTAATAAAATAATGAATTGTTAAATTAAAAATTATGTGAAACATGTTAATAGCAAGAGAGAAGTAAGTAGCCAAAGCATCTAAATGTGCAAATAAATCTCAAATTTTATTGAAACATTTATTGAGATAAGACCACTTTCAGTTTAATAGAACTGGAAAATGACTTTTTTGGGCTCTTAAGGTGCGAATTTCAAAAATTCCTTCCTAAATATGATATTTGTCCAAATATAGAAATTACGCAATGGTTCTTATTTAATAGATAAATTTAGTATATAGTGTATTTTATTTATAAAACCGAAAATTCTCGATTGTTCACGAGGGTTTGAAAAGGCCCAAATGCGTTACTCAGTAAGAAGAGTGGGAATTTTTTTAATATCTTATCTGTATATATATATACAGTAGAGTCTTGATAACCCGGACTTTGATAGTCCGGCATACCGGCTAATCCGGAGTGTTGAAAAGTCAGAGTGTCATTACAAATTTTTTCGAAAGATAAATATATATGCATTATATAATATTATGTATATATTTCATATTGTGGCTTTGTACAGTGAGTGACAATATTAAGTCCCACCCATGCATTTTCTACTAGTGATTATTTCATTGTTTTTATAAAAGAAAATGAAAATCTTTATTGGAAATTTTTTAGGTTTGAACCATGAAAGTTTCCATTAAAAAATATATAATATTTTTTTAAAACAATGAAATAATCACAAGTAGAAAACACATGGGTGGGACTTAATATTGTGCCTCACTGTACATTAATAAATACATTAATATTTTATTGTAATTATGTATAAAAAAATAAAAAATTAATTTTTGCATTATACGTCAAATGACATTAAATGTTTCGGGTAATCCGGCATTGGGCCGGTCCCGTTTAAGCCGGATTAGCAAGACTCTACTGAATTTCAATATATTTTGAGGATAAAAAAAAATGTTTTTTAATAATTTTTTCAAAACTTTAGGCCTTTTTGGTGAACTGCACATTGAAAGTAGACCAAAATACTATATTTTTATGATTATTAAAATAATAATATACAACTTTTGAGTTCTATTAGAATTCGATACTCCAAAAATCGATTTTTTTTTCTCTCCATCCTAATGTAAAATACATATTTAAAAAAAATTCAATTTTCTAAATATACAATTAATTAATAGTGACCAAATAATTAAAATAGAGTGATTAATTTATTTAATATTTAAGCCTCCAGTCGCGGGCTACACTCATTGCGCTTTTCCCTTATTCTAACCAATCCACCGGTCCTCGCGAATCTATAATTTTTATGAAATTTAAGCACCAGGACTCACTATTTCTTTGTTGAATCTATTTTATTATATACAAAAAAAAAAAAAAAAAAAAATTGAAAAATCGCCCGCGGCTGGAGGGTTTAAGACAAGAAGTTTTTTAAATAAAAAAAAAAATAGCATACCTTTTTACAGTACTAAAAACGAAATGTTGGTTTGGTGACATTTTTGGACTCTCCAGAGGACTACCTAGAAATCGAAGATAAAACATTAAATTATAAACAATCTTAATACTTATTATTTTGGCAAAAAAAATAAATATTACCTGAAATTGGTGAGTGGCATCGAGGTAATGTTGGGGAGGTTGTGGCAATTAAACTTTTCCTATGTGTTGTCTGACTACTGCGTCGAGAGAGACTCAATTCTTTCTATAAAATCAAAATAAAAATAAAAAAATAAAAAATATATATATATATATATATATTCGAAAATCATTGTAAATATCAGACTAGTATAGTTAGTTATGAAAATATAGAAAAAAGAAGAGTTATACTAATAAAATAGAGAGTTATTAGAGAATAAAGTATTATTTGCTTCAAAAAGAGTGAACTTCTAGCGGGTCTAACTAAACAAAAGAATTAAAAAGGCAAAAAAGTAACTATGAGATTTTTAGAAAAAATTTATTTAAATATTTTTAGATGATAAAATCAAATATTTCTTTCTCGATTCTAATCCTAAAATATCTTATTCCGTTAGGGATATCCAGTAAAACAAAAAAAAGACATTTCATAAATAGAAATAGAAATATGTTCTGGAATCCGTAAGTGGGTGCATATGAAGCAAGGGCGGATACAAGGGGGGGTAAAGGGGTAATTACCCCCCCCCGAGATTCGAAAAATACCTTTTTTCGCAAAAAAATTTATTTTTAATGTAAAATTTTAATACTTAAAAATTTGATGTGTATTTATATTCTGGCAAACAAGTACAGAATGCGCTTTTAAATTACCGAAATTAAAAAAAAATAGTGTGCTGTGCGACGAGTCACACCAGATTACCCCCCCCCCCCCCCGAGAAACACCTCTGGATCCGCCCTTGATATGAAGATAGGATTTCTTAGATTGAGGACCGCAAACAAAACACAAACACTACCACACATATCTAATCTATTCTTAGATCTCAAAGGTAAATTCAAACGTGGGGACCAGCAAAATTGCGATTCCGAAAAACAAACCACCTTCACCATAACTTCTTAAACTTACATTCTTCAAGTACTTTTAAAAAGCATTTGTGACAGCTCTGTATATATATATATTTATATAGATATCAGGCATGTTCATAATAATATAAAATCTGGTCATTTGAGGGGGTGGGACAGAGGAGGCGGCCCACACCTTGCACTTTTGGTAACATTGTGTAATTTTAAATATTTTTTCAAGATTTAAATAAAAATTTTTAATTTTTAAAAATTATTTTAATTATTTATTATTTATATAGGTATAATGCTATTTTTATATAATTGTTTTTTTTTGTCTTATTAAACGAAATTATATTTTTTTAAAAGACAAATGAGACAAGATACAGTGAGGGTCACAATTCTCTACCTGGTAGCTAGAGCCCTTAAGTATATGGTATGTACCATAGTGAAGCCAAATTTTAAATTTGAAAAGATAAAATAAAACCTGGTACAGATGATTTTGTTTGACCTTTTCGGTTATTAAAATTATTTCACTATATACCATATATTCAAGGCTCTAACTCCCAGGTGGGGACTTAATTGTGGCGCTCGCTGTACAGTGAGGGACAATATTAAGTCCCACCCATGCGTTTTCTACTTGTGATTATTTCATTGTTTTAAAAAAAATACTATATATTTTTCAATGAAAACATTCATGGTTTAAACCTTGAAAATTTCCAGTAAAGATTTTCATTTTCTTTTATAAAAACCATGAAATAATCATAAGTAGAAAACACATGGGTGGGACTTAATATTGTCCCTCAATGTACAAGTTACTAAACTTTATTTACCTTTATATGTCAGATTTCAAACTGGCCTACTTGGCTCGGTTGTGAATGACCCCCTATTTTGAATCTGAGGAAAAATTTGCTCGGTCTACATGGATCTGCCGTGCAAGGCAGATATGCTTAAGAGTGCATATTGTTTTTAGGGAGAACTTACAATGGCATTATTTAACTTTTATTATTTATTATAACTTTGACAGAAGGTAGGAAACAAAAATATTTTCTCTGAAAATTTTATTATGTTTAGATGTAATTATTTCTTTTATTTTCCTGGATAATCCTTATCGCATAAGACCGAAGAACAGAAGGACTGGCCCTCCTGCCTTACCTTGAACTGCATTAGTAATGTGACTGATGGCAAGGGCAATGCGAGGTTGGGGTGCGTTGGATGACGGAGAGTCGTATCGCTCACACTCCGAGACATTTTCCGCCAGATAGGAGGATTGTTGCTATTAGTGTTGAATGGGCTATTATTGTTTTGGTTGTTGCCGGGAGTCTGCTTATGGAGTTCATCAGATTGGACGTTAATCGTGACATGGCTAGTAGACTCTGGTTCGATTGATGAGCTCACAAGGGCGTTGCTACCTCCTTGTTCGGAGGAAGCTTGTGCCATGCCGAGGCCCAGAGCCCCAGCATCAGTTCGTCGGGGCTGAGGCTGCCAGAGCAGAGCATATAAACCTGAGCTCAAGTGTCTGGTCTATGCTCAAAAATCTCAAAAATTTGTCATAACCACCCCAAAACAAATGTCTTACAAATACAAATCATAAACTAAGCTTCGAGTGTCGAACATTTAAATTGAAAGTTCCCAAAATTGATTATACTTTTTCCTCAAAAATATTAACAAAACAGAAAATTGAAATTCAAGATAGACAATGATTCTCAGCCTAGAATTAGATTTTAATGTTATATTTTAGTACATTTTGGAGAAGTAGAAATTTTTCAAAATTTATAATTTAAATATACACTTGACTTGTGAGGTATGTCTTTGCGGCTGGAAGTATTATTAAGGCGGAGTCAAAAAAAATTCCAAGACATATGCAGCCAAAATTATTTCTTTTATTGTTCCCGTTCGAGGTTGACGTTTTGGTTATCTTCAGAGTCGGATGAACGGAGATCATAAGGACAACGAAAGAATGATGACTAGACCAGTGGCCGAAACGTCAGCCTCAAACGGCAAAAATAAAAGAAATAATTTTGGCTGCATATGTCTTGGAATTTTTTTTGACTCCGCCCTAATACACCTGACTATTGTATAAATACCCCATAGGCTTCACCGATTGAAAAAGGAGAAACAGATATGTTGACGTTATAATTAATAAATGGCATGAGCTTAACTTGTTTAGTTTAATTTGATTAAAAGGCATGAATATTTATCAAGTTTTATCATTGTATAAAATTTATTTTCTATCTTAATATGCTTTTAACTATAATGGCTAAACCAAAATATATCATTTAATTAAATGATGAAATTACAAATAAGGTAATTTTAAGAAAATAAGCAAAATTATGGGCGTGCATTTAGAAAATATAGATACTAAATGACTAAGAAAAGTGACCATACAAAATTATCATCACAAATATGTAAGTTATTTAAAAAACAACAAATATTTAAAAGCAGGCTTACCTTAATAATTGATATTTTTGTTAAATTTTATAAATTTATTTATATATTTTAAATTTTGATATGTTTTTTATGATGGAAAGCGTAGGAATTTGATCGGAGAAACAAATTCTTAAAGAGATCACCAACAAAAACATATCTGGGGTGATTTTGAATACATAAAATAATTAAACAAATGTTTTAGGAAATTGAAAGAAAGGAAAAATGAGATTAGAGAGTGAAGGCTTACAGTGAAGAAGAGGAGTAGTTGTTGGACCCCGGGAACAACCCTTTGTCGAGTTCAACCAGCTAATCCCAAGCCTATTGATTTTCAACCCGAAGACGCATGCCTAGTAGCTCTTCGGCCCTTCCATCTGGATCCATATAAGGGGAGTAGCCCCTTGCCCTAGTTCTGGGGAAATTGCCAAGCCCTTTCCCGACATACTCGACGGACATCTTTTCATTTTTGTTATATTTAATTTTTCAATTATAATCAATTGATCAAATGTTAGAAACTACAATTGTTAGAAAAATTAATATGAGATTTTAAACCAATAGTGTAAATAAAAGTGTTTTCATTATCATTGTTTCTCAATATATTTTTATATTTAATGACGGATGCTGAATGAATAATTCTTAATAGAATTTATAAATATCCCTAATATAAAAAAAAAAAATTGGTTTAGCAGAGCCGCTTCTGAGTATTTCACCGCCTCCGTGTCAGGTCATTTTTGACGTCCTTATTTACACTTCAGCGGTTACTAAATTGTTTAACCAAAATAATGGCACCCCCCCCCCACCTTTCGTGTAGGCTAGGGGTCTAAATCTGGCTACTTCCCGTATTTTTAAGAAATCGAGTTATTTTAGTTAATCTGGATGACTAATACATTTAACGAATAGCGATGAATTTAAAAGAGAAATTTTGAAATCCAATTACGACGTATATTTATTTAAATAAAGCAGTAAACTTTCTAAGTCTGCAGTCCTGATATATAACATTTCCAAGTCAATCACAACTTTTTTGAAATAAAATATTCATTTTTGAATATCCCGACCATCAAATAGCAAAATTAGAAATTTAATTAAGGTCTCTAGTGACCCAAAATAACCTCGGCCTCCTCTCCCACCCACAAAAACCCAGTAAATTTATGACAATAATTGTCCAAATTATTCAATATATTAAAAAAAAAATATATTTGACTTGAAAAATGTTTAATTTGTTTTGGAAAGAGTTTAATTTATTGAAGGAAAAGAATAACAGCTAGAATATTCGTATTTCTCTTATTTGTAGGAAATGCTATATATAGTACGCTCTGGACTCTAAATTTGAAATCTCTTATAAAGTTTACTGCTTTAATTAAATAAATAAAATTGGATTTCAAAATATAAACAAGAATGTCGTTTAGGGAAGTTTGTATATCCGTCTATACCCAGTTTTGACAAAATCCCTGGAAATTATATATTGTTTAATAAAAATGGTTACATTTGTAAATTTACAATCCTAATATACGTAAAACCTTTACAAGTCCATCACGATCTTAGGTCTATTTTTAATTTTTTAGTTCTAACCCAGGATCAAAACGTTAGCTAGATTATTTTTAATAATCAAAATGACCATGATGCATTCTTATTAATTTTCTTCTCCTACCTGGATGAAGATAATGTTAAATATATTGGAAATAACAATAGGTGAAGGAGCAGGCAGCCAGGAAGCAAGCCTCTACGAAATGAAACTCAAGAGTAGTGGAGACAGATTCGGCTCTAATTAAATAACGCCTTCCTCAGTCCATTTTCGAGAGTCTAAACTCAAATGCAAGTGCATTGTGCCAAATGTAGAGTTGTCAATTTGTGGGTATTAATATACATAAAATGCTTGTACATATATCTCAAGCAATGCTAAGAGCATTTTTATATACGATGCAGTCAGTTCAAGTGACAAAATTTGTTTCAACAATATAAAAAAGCTCTTAGCATTGCTTGAGGTATATGTACAGTGAGGGACAATATTAGGTCCCATCCATGCGTTTCTACTTGTGATTATTTCATTGTTTTAAAAAAATATTATATATATTTTTAATGGAAACTTTCATGGTTCAAACCTAGAAAATTTCCAATAAAGATTTTCATTTTTTTTTTATAAAAAGAATGAAATAATCACAAGTAGAAAACCCATGGGTGGGACTTAATATTGTCCCTCACTGTACAAGCATTTTATGTATATTAATACCCACAAATTGACAACTCTACATTTGGCTCAATACACTGGCATTTGAGTTTAGACTCTCGAAAATGCACTGAGGATGGCGATATTTAATTATAGCCGAAACTGCTCTTGAGTTTCATTTCGTAGAGGCTTACTTCATGGCTGCCTGCTCCTTTAACTATTGTTGAAATACAACAGCCACTTCACAAATTGCCGTTATATTGGAAATAGTCGTTGAGGAGATGGGAGAAAATGAAACCAGCTGATACTTAGGAACGACCGTCTTACATAACTTATGACATAACATAAAATAATCATTATTGGAACGTTTTATTTGTTAGCCGTCCTTTGACTAATAAAATACAAAAATATCTAATAGAGAGATGAAACATACTTTAGATTATCAGTTGGTTTGTCTTATCTATTCACAATTATCAAAACAAATCCAAATGTTAATTGTTGTGAACCACAAATCACTAAAAATTATCCAATATCTATATATGAGACTTTATCCATTTTAGATATATGCCATGTACAATTATTCAATTGGGATATAACCGAAGATATCTTATAAATCAAGTTAGAGATTATGTCGCAGAAGAAAAGCGCGTAGCTAGTACTTTGAGTCAACGTGTCTATATACCTTAATATAAAGTAATTTCTTTAAAACAGGTTCGTTGGAATAACAAATTGGCAAATATTTAAATTAAAATATAGCAAAAGCATTGAAAGCCAGATAACATGTGATCTTGATTAGAAAACATTTCTTTTGGCCAAATTTGATAACCACGCTAGGAAGCTCTGATGAAGCAGAAATAAAAGAAAAAACTATTTTATTTTAATGAAAAGGATAAAATATTTCAATTTTGGTAAAATATATTTTATACTTTTTATTAAAACAAAAGCAAAAGGAAAAGTAGAACTAAAGTGTGTTTAATATTTAACATTAAAAAATGATGTATTACCATACTAGTTGAAAACGAAGGCGCAGATTGACCGAGATGTGAAGAGCGCATTCGAATCAAATTGGACTCCCCTGAAAGGAAAATTAATATTTAAAATAATGATAGAGTTAAATTATCATTAGAAATAAAATGGAACAAGAATAAAATATATAGAGTGAGTAAGGCTGTCAAAAGTACTTGAATGTAATGAGTACTTTTTTCAAGTATTGAACTTCTAGTCTTGAGTAACACAGCTCTGAGGGTGATTGAGAACTGGGTGCAAATGAAAGATAAAACTAATTATAAAGATAAATAAAAAATGTTGAGAGGATGTTCATTCAAAAAAATGAGAAATAAATACTAATCGATACGATTTTAATAAAATTTGTGCCAAGTTGAAAATCTTTTACAAAATATATATATATATATAATTGAATATTTGGGTTATTATACTCTCTAAAGGTAAGTACATAAATAAATATATCAGTAGAATTTGAAAAAATATTAGAAAGTGTTCAAAATATTGAGGAAAGTTTTGCAATAGATGTTTACATTTTCTCTCAGATTGATCTTCATTTCAAAACAATTTCTCTTAGGACAAAAGCATTGCGATTGCTGTTTTTTTCAAACACACTATCTATAAATATAAACAGTATTTTATTCCAATCGTCGTCAGAGCAATGTTAATGTTTACTCTAAAAATTTTACTCGAATTAAGCAGCCAATAAAGGAATTAATAAAAAAATGTTGTCAATTTATAAGACATCGACTATCTAAAAACCAAGATAACTCCACACCGATTCAAAACTCGCCCTGGGTGGGGAAACCCAAATGGATTGGCGTCAGTTATCGGTTTAGCTGGATTTCCACAAGCGCCAAAATCCAGGACGCCTAGGCATCGATCCGTCAATCGGCCCTCATGTGTATGTTTGTTCTAGTATTGGATTTAATAAATAAAATACTATATATATATATATATACATTTCAAAAGTTGCAAATCTTGTAAAAAAAAAAAATGGATTATTTTATTTTATTTTAAAAGTTTCAAGTGAATAGTGGAGGAATAGATTTATTTACATAATTATATTGAATTGAAATTTTACTCAATACCGGTAATTTATTTATTTAAAATTTGTTATAGCGAAGGAGAAACTAAACTTGCCAAATGATAAAAAAAAAATATGGGGAATGACTTCCCCGAGACTTTCTCGTATATTCTTTTGGAATTACGTCTGGATGTGTGTGTGTGAACACGATTGCTTAAAAACCAAAGCAGCTAGATAGATGAAATTTGGTATATGCTTCTTACACTAAAATTGTAGATTTCTATCAACTTTTAGAGTAAATACGTCACTTGGACGTAGTACTTTGGCTAATAAGTTTTTTCAGAAATTTCGAAATTTTCAATTTCTTTGTTATATAAAGATAAAATACTCAATTTTAAAAAGTTTTTATTCTTTGACATTTTCTCGAAAACTGAATAGTTTTTGCAGTAATCACAGAAGAAAACGACAGAAAACGTAAATTTTGGAAAGAAAAATGTCGTTTTCTTCTGTGATTATTTCAAAAACAATTCAGTTTTCGGAAAAATGTCAAAGAATAAAAACTTTTTAAAATTAAGTATTTTATCATAATATAACAAAAAAATTGAAAATTTCAAAATTTTTGAAAAAACTTATTAGGTAAAGTACTACTTTAAAGTGACGTTTTTACTCCAAAAGTTGAGAGAAATCTACAATTTTAGTGTAAGGAGCATATACCAAATTTCATCCATCTAGCTGCTTTGGTTTTTAAGCAATCGTGTTCTCACACACGGACACACAGACATAATGCCAAAAATGGTATTTTTGGATTCAGGGAGGTCTAAAACGTGGAGAAACATCAAAATCTCGAAGTCGAATTTTTTTACGATTACAATACTTTCTCTATACGAGAAAGTAAAAAATGATAATCTCTATGTTATTTCATTTTCAATTAATGAAAAATATTTTGTGAGTGACAGGATTATTTATTCTAATTTTTATCATAATATATAATATCAATCAACTTAATTTCTTTTGTTTTAATAAATTTTAAATATTTTCTAAATGATTTTATATAATATTTTAAAATAAATATTTACCTAATATGATATGTGATTAATAATAATAGATTTAATATATTTACTAAGATAGTTGAAGAAATCGAGTTAAAAAAGAAAAAGAATTTCATTAGATGAAAAATAAGATTAATTATAGGGAAGATGCGGAGAGAGGGCTAAGGGATAAAATGGATGTTGGATAAGCATATTTTGACCTGAAGGTACAAAGTGTCCCTTGGAGTATCTCTCTTCGGAATCAGAATATCTCCTCTGAACGAAATCATCGACTCGAAGTCCCAGCTGATGATCCGAATTGGCAAATAACCTTGCTGAATAACTCTGTCCCCGTATTCGGGCTCTGCTAGGCCTCTTCGTACCCATCATCTTGGTCCCCTCGCACTCGCTTCACATGCACATGTCTTAATTAATTGCCATTCTAGTCGCTTCGCTTTCCATCCTACTATCGATTCACTCATTCCTTTCTTGTCAAATCATATTACTAAATTAATTATTTGTACTATGCATATTTGAACTCTAGCACTACTAGTTAATTTAATAACGTTTAAAATTATATATTCTAGGTGAGATGATTCATTCATGTTATTTCTCTGTTTTCAGATCAGTTACAGATGTGAGATGCGTCAAAAACATAGTTAAAAAGATAGTCAACTCCTATAAGATCGCGTGTTTGGCTGCAACCAGTGTTTGGCTGCAACCAAATATTGGCCTATGTGTTGGCCAGAGTTGGGTTATTTACACAATTTTGCAGCTATTTACAAAAAATTTCGTAAATAACTGTAATTTATGTAAATAACTCGGGTTTATTAATTTTATATTCAAAAATAAGATGATATGCTTTTAAACTGTTTTAATCCAAATTTTGCTGTTTTACTTTCTCGTATAGAATATAAAGAGTAAGAATTCTAATCGTAAAAAAAATTCGACTTCGAGATTTTGATGTTTCTCCACGTTTTAGACCTCCCTGAATCCAAAAATACCATTTTTGGCATTATGTCTGTGTGTCCGTGGGTGTGTGTGTGTGTGTGTGAACACGATTGCTTAAAAACCAAAGCAGCCAGATCGATGAAATTTGGTATATGCTCCTTACACTAAAATTGTAGATTTCTATTAACTTTTGGAGTAAATACGTCATCTGGAAGTAGTAATAAGTTTTTTCAAAAATTTTGAAATTTTCAATTTTTTTGTTATATTATGGTAAATTACTCTATTTTAAAAAGTTTTTATTCTCTGATATTTTTTCGAAAACTTAATAGTTTTTGAAATAATCACAGAAGAAAAAGACATTTTTCGTTAATTTTGATAAAAAATCAAAACAAAATCATACAGGTGTCATTAAAAAAAAGGGTAAATATAAACAAATGGCGTAATTCCAAAAGAATATATGAGAAAGTCTCGGGGAAGTTATTCCCCATATTTTATTTATTAGCCATATAAGATGCTTCTTGAAGATCTAATTAAGATAAAATTAACTAGTATAGTTTTTCCTTCTTTTTCTGTTCTTCTTGTTTAATTTAGTACTGTCAATCATTTTTTATCCAATTTTCGCGGGTTCGCTCATGCGTATTCGACTTTTATACATCCGCCATAGTTTTATACGTTAAATACAGTTTTATCGGCGGTTTTTGTATAAAACTACAAAATCATGTATAAAACCCAACTCTGTATATGGATAATAAAGAAAAATATGGGGAAAACTTCCCAGAGACTTTCTGGAATTACGTCTGGGTGTGTGTGTGAACACGATTGCTTAAAAACCAAAGCAGCTAGATGGATGAAATTTGGTATATGCTCCTTAAACTAAAATTGTAGATTTCTCTCAACTTTTGGAGTAAATACGTCATTTTGAAGTAGTACTTTACCTAATAAGTTTTTTCAGAAATTTCGAAATTTTCAATTTTTTTGTTATATTATGATAAAATACTCAATTTTAAAAAGTTTTTATTCTTTGACATTTTTCCGAAAACTGAATAGTTTTTGAAATAATCACAGAAGAAAACGACATTTTTCGTTAATTCTGTGATTATTTCAAAAACTATTCAGTTTTTGGAAAAATGTCAAAGAATAAAAACTTTTTAAAATTGAGTATTATATAAAATAATCACAGAAGAAAACGATATTTTTCGTTAATTTTGAAAAATTAACGAAAAATGTCGTTTTCTTCTGTGATTATTTCAAAAACTATTCAGTTTAAGGAGCATATACCAAATTTCATCCATCTAGCTGCTTTGGTTTTTAAGCAATCGTGTTCACACACGCACGGTCACACAAACATAATGCCAAAAATGATATTTTTGGACTTAGGTAGGTCTAAAACGTGGAGAAACATTAAAATCTTGAAGTCGAATTTTTTTAAATTTTTTTACGATTACAATACTTTCTCTATACGAGAAAGTAAAAACAAAAAAAAACCCTCTGTATGCCCCTGTTTCTCTTTTTGCTTTCTTTGATGCAAACACTTTGATAACTTCGATAAGATAGTTTTTTAGCCCGGCCCGGCCCGTGGGCCCCCGCATTGCGGGGTTTGCGGGGGTGTACGTTACGCCACTGTACTGAATCTTGTTTTTGTTTGAATTTGATGAATTTTGAGTTTCCTTTCTCGAGGGATTCGCGCATGCGCACCCGAGCTATTTACGTAAATTACAGTTATTTACGTGAATTACAGCTATTTATGAGATTTTTATAAATAACTGCAAAATCGTGTAAATAACCCAACTCTGGTAATAATTAGCTTGGTAATAATAAACATACTATTATAACCTAAATCATTTGTTCCAAATATAATATAAATTCATTCTTTATAGCCAAAATGTAGACAATACTTTGGCTATTTGAATCTTTAGCCAGTGTTTATTTACAAATAAAAAAATTGCCCTAGGACAAAAAGAACAAATATTATTTCTTTATAAAAAATTATACATTTTTTTAACAAAACAAAAAAAAAATAAAATTTTTGCTTTGAAATTAACATAATCTTTTTTATTATTGTGTCAGTTATTTTTTTGTGAGATGTTGGCATTTGTTTGTTACCCTTCGATATATGTGTGTGCATTTGTAAAATGTTTGAAAGAACAAAATGAGACATTTCATTTAGAAAAAATAAATTCCTCATAGACAAATGGATAAATATCAATATTCATTTAAACGGGTAATTAAAACTTTTTTCATTACATTTTTTTGAATTTCTCATTCTTCATACATCTTTTAACTTTTAATTAAATATAGTTTAATAAAAAAAAATTCAAAGAATCACTTTATTTAACTTACTTATTAACTCACATTAAAAAATTAATTTTATTCGTTTTAAATTACAATATTTTCTATGAAATATACCTTTAAGTATTTCATGGAAATATTTATACTAAACGACAAGAAGGTAATTGGAAAATTGGGTCCACTCAAGAACATCAATTGTCTAAATACCTTTCGATCGGATAGTATTTTTTTACGTTTTAGTTAATATTAGGCCTACATTTCAGATTATACTTTATACTTACACTAATAAAATTAATTTATCTTAATTGCCTTTAAGATAGTTTTGACAATTGTTTATTAATTTTTCAGTCAAGACAAGCAAAATCTCTGAAGCCGCCAAGAACACCAAGACCAAACAACCAGGTGTCATCCAGCCTAAGCAATCCAGGGATTTCGTTTTACACCCCGGAAAAATGTTAGAATTCATCACTATATTAGCTGATAAGTAATTCTAAGAAAGGAAAGCAACCTGAAAATGATTTACATTATTAACATTAATCACATTATTATTTGCCTTGATTAAAAAAATAAAAGGATTAAAGATTTCATCCGTCCTATAAGATCCCTAATTAAATATTATTAGGTCAACTTCAATATCTTGAACCACTTTTTGACAAAAGAAGATAAGATATATTGACATTATTTTTTAATTAAAAATCATTCCAAGTCTATCATTTCTATTAGGAATAGATTCTTTCTTATAAATTGTCTTATCTGTTTCTTTTTTCTTTTCTAACAAAGGAATTAGTCACTTGAAATTGAAAGAATCTTCAATAGATCCCAGCTTGAGTCTGTTTCTCTCCTGTCGCAGGTTAAACAGGAGGTGTTATTATTAGGGACCGGATTTTTAGGTTCGATTCGACTCATTTTTAGGTTTTTGTAACACCCAAAATAGGTTGTTGTTGTTTTTTTAGGTTTTCGCCCAATAAAACGCAATTAGGTGATTTTAGGTACGGCTCGTCTCGTTTTTAGGTTTTGAAAACTCCCAAAATAGGTTTTTTTTTTTAGGTTTTCGCCCAATAAAACGCATTTAGGTGATTTTAGGTACGGTTCGTCTCGTTTTTAGGTTTTGAAAACTCCCAAAATAGGTTTTTTTAGGTTATCGCCTAATAAAACGCATTTGAGGGAAAAAAAATTTTAATTAATTTTAAATATGTACAGAAATTTGTAAAAAAAATATTATTTTAATTATATTTTTTTTTTTAATTTTAAAAAATATAATTGTAAAATTTTTATGAGAAAAAAAAGTTTTATTTATTTTTAAATACCTATGTACAAAAATTATTAAAAAGTAAAAAAATACAAAAATTTACAGGTACCTAAAACATTATATAAGAAAATTAAATAATTCTGGAAGTACATAAAATGAAATACATAATTCTATAATTTTTTCTCAATCTAAAAGCACCAATAAATTAAAAAAAAATCTCGGTAGATGAGTTTTCTAATTTAGGTGATTTTAGGTGGCCCGAACCTATTTAGGTTTTTTTAGGTTTTTTAAAATATTGGTTAAATAAATCCAGAACACATAAATCGAAAAAATAATTTGTCCATTTAGCGTTTGGAGTCAAGGAAAAAAAAGGTGAAAACCTAAGAATCCGGTCCCTAAAGAATGTAATTAATTTTAATTTTAAAGATTTTTAAAATTAATACTTAAAAATTTTATTTGTATATATATTCTGGTAAACAAGTACAGAATACAACTTTAAATTACCGAAAGTGTGCGGCCAGTAGCCTCCCCCCCTGCGACGAGGGTCCGCCGCAGTCCAAGTAGGGAGTCCAGGGGACCCAGGGAGCCCGAGCCAGACTAGGGGGGACCAGGCGGGCCCGAGCCAGAGTAGGGAAGGCGCGATTTGAGCAGTTCCCGAAGGAATTGCTTAACATGAACGTTTTTGCTGCATAATGTTTTGAATTATTTTTATAGCCCTCGGGCTTGGTGTAGTTGGTAGCGCGCCTGCCTTATATACCAAGGGTCGAGGGTTCGGATCCCAGACAGTTGGATGATTTTATTTAAGCCATTTGGATACCAAATGGCTTAAATAAGAATGCCTGGACCCCCAATAGATATATTTACAAATAACGAGTATCGTTTAAAGTCTTAAATGGTTTAAGTTGCCGAAAAGACCGTGTGTATGCCAGGGGCGTATACAGAAATTTTTTTCGGGGGGGGGGGGGGGGCTGAACTCAAAAATTTTTCTGCGGAAAATTTTTTTTTAAAGAAACTAATTTTTTCCGCCCTGTCCTGCGAAAAATTTTGTTTTTGCGGAATCAAAGTTTTCCGCCCTGCGGAAAATTTTTTTTCCCGGCCGTGAAAATCAAAATGATTTTCCTTTTTTTAGAGACACGAAATTTTTGCCGTCCTGCTGAACATTTCCCCTTTTGCGGAACCCAAGTTTTTCACCCTGCGGAAAAAAATCTTTTACAGGGCTATATTTTTTCGCACTGCGGAGCCGATCAAACATTTTGGGGGGGGGGGGGCGAGATTCGCTAATGTCTGTATATCCCTATATATGTATACGGTATGCATTTGGGAAATTTCGGGGGGGGACCGGGCCCCCCTAGCCCCCCCCCCCCCCCCCCCTTATATACGCCCCTTGTGTATCCGTGTGTGAATGGGAAAAAGTGATTTTTAATAAAAAAAAAAATTATAAATAAGTATTTATCTATTTTATTAAATTCAACTTATCTATTTTCTTTAAAAGAAAAACCTTCAAAACATAACAAATATAATTCAGTTTTTACTTAGGAAATATTCATTTTATAATAATATACAATTTTTTTTTTTTTTTTAACTTTCGAGGCCAATATCAATCGGGGAATATGGAAAAATTATTTTAGAATTCAATTTTATTTAGAAAGGAATCAATTTTCTACTTGTAAAAATTTGTGGTCACAATATTCTGTTAAAAATTCTTCTTTCTTTATAATATTTTGATTAATTTTATTAAGTTCCTCATCTACATATTCTCTCTCTACCTTCTTGATTTATCTAATTTGGCTTCCATTCTATGTATCATATTTGTTAACATTGTCAATGCCGATCCATTTAAACTATCATCTAATACCACCCCTTGTCCCATTTCTTCCCCATATTCATTACTTTCCTGATTATTCATTTTATTTTTATTTTTAGAAATTAAAATAATTGAGATTTATGTAAAGAGATATTTGAGAATTATAATATCGTTTTGTTTTGAATGTTTTTTTTTTTTTTATTACATTTAATACAAAGTATTTTTTAGGATAAAAATTATTTTTTTGAGAGAATTTTTTTTTTTTATAAAAAATTTGTTATACAAAAGCAAAAAATTTAAGGATATTTTTATATATTCATACATTTTTTTTTTTTAAAGTTTCAATATTAATGAAGAAAATATATTAATGATTAATTTTTATTAATTGATAAATTTGTTAGAGCATTCGACTGCATTTAACTTTGTCATACCCGCGCGTGCCACCTCCATGTTATGATCAATTAAAAGAATGTTAATTAAACGGAACAAAACCTCGTTATTTATTTATTTTTTTGTGACAGAAAAGAATATAAAAATTGTTGATAACATACATTATTGTTGGACTTGGTGATCCTCGTGAACTCCCCAAAGCCGATGAACATGACTCAGTATATTCGTCTTCTATATTTCTTTCTTCCTTCCTCTTCTTTATTTAATTCACTCATAATTGAACATAACTTATATATATATATATATATTTAATTTTTCTTTTTGATCTTTGAGGGATATATAGAGCGCCAACCATTGGCGCCAACAGACAGCGCGCCAATTTTGCTGCTCTCCTCTCATAAGATAAGATATATATATATATTTGCAGAGGGTGCACTTATGTCGCTCCTCGGGGTTTGGGCGACTAGCGCTTCCGCGGTTGTTTTAAATATTTTTTTTTTAATCACAACACATTCACGCTTTTTCTTTTTTAGATAACTAATTTTTATTGTTTTTATTTTAGCTCAACTCTCCATTAGTTCTTTATATAATGACTGCCTTCCATTTTCTTATTTCACTCAATGTTTTACTGTGATTGAAAAAATTGGTGAAGGTTCATTTGGTGAAGTTTACAAAGTATTGAGTCGAGAAGATAGAAAGTATTACGCTATAAAGAAATATAAAGAAAGACATCGAAGGTTGTTTGATAGGTAAAATCTTTTTTTATCATATTCAATTTTACATTTAGGGCCGGTTGTTTCACTTCTAGTCAACTGTTAAACTTATCAGACAGATAGCTATCTGAGGTATATGGAAAGTTTTGTGATGCTATCAACTTAATAAAGGCATCATTTATATAAATTATTACAAATTAAAATTAATTAAAATAAATATTAAAAACTAGGCCTAATTAACTTTTTAACAAAAATTTAAAAATTTCCAAAAAAGAAATAAACAAGCCTTAGTTAAGCCTTATACCAAACTTTCAGTCTTAGCTAGCCAACAACGATTCGGGCTCTTATTTAATCATATGATTAGCTTAACTAGATGTGAAAAGACTCGAAAATCATATTCAAATAGGGATGGCTAGTTAATTAGAAGTGAAGCAACCCCCCCATAATATACGTAATCTATATTTCATCTTTATTAGAAAAACCATATATTTTTTTATTAAATTACTATTTTCAAAAATTTCGTTCGCCACTTGGCCAATATGTCGTGATTTTAACGAAAATACACATTCTTAGTTCCTTTAGATCCGAAAATATTTTCAGGAATGAGGCACGTTTTTCGATTTTGACATAATCGATTCTAATTTCTAGGAGGGTAAATATAAAATTCTCATACAAATCAAAAATTTCTTCTCAAAACAAAGAAAATTTCCTTAGGACGCATTTTCATAGAATTATCAAGCCACAAGTGGTATTGAGGCATGTTACTAAAGGCATTTCAACCATGTTTAGAGTGTCGATAATTTTAAGTCGACATAATTTCCTGACTCCTATCGTAACCTTTATTATTTTTAATAATTTTCAAGGGAGGGAGGGGGTTGGACAGTTCCCTCTTCACCCTCTCCCTCAAATGAATAAATTCTAAAGAATATATAATATTTTTTATAATTTCTCACAGAACTTATGAAACCTCTTTAACCAGAGCGTTCTTTATCTCTATGAACATCAAAATCATTATTTTTGAAGCGTCTAAATCAATTTCTACATGTTGTTTCCGACAGACCACTGTCGCTGTAAATCTCCATAAGAATTCTATGTGCCACCACCTCAGGATCCCGAGCTTCTCGTTTCACTAGCAATTAATTTAGAAAAATATTTATAGTATGGGTTTAAATGATCTCAGATTTCGAAATTGAACTTTATTTTATTTAAAGTCTTTTTCAGCATCTCAGGCCATCTTTATCTATTCCAATTGTTAGATGATACCCAATGCAATTAAAATAATGGGGTTCCCAGCCTACTATATAATCTGCAATTAAAATAATTTTTGTTGTATGGGATGCAAACCCGTAGTCCCTAGCAGAAGAGCCAAGCACTCTTTCTCTGTGCTATGGCCCAAGGGCAAAAAAATATTCCCCCCCCCCCCCTCATCCCGAAAAACTCTTCTGGATCCGCCCTTCGGCTCATATAACACCATCTGTCTATGTTTTTGTATATAACATTTTCAATATGATTAAATTACTTATTTATGTTATTCATATAAAATTTTTCAGGCAACGAGGTTTAGAAGAAGTAAAAAAACATGAACGTATTTCTAAACACGATCATTGTGTTCAACTTTATCTCGCATGGGAAGAAGATAATTTTTTATATCTACAAATGGAGCTGTGTGAACAGAATCTGGACATGTATGCCTTAGAGAATCCTGATATTAAGGAAGAAAGACTTTGGAATATTTTATTAGATATTCTACTAGTAATTATTTAATGATCTTATTAATATTTTTATTTAATTCACCACTAACAACAAATCAAACAATTTTAGGGACTCAAACATCTTCATGATCGCGAATTAATACATTTAGACATTAAGTTAGAAAATATTCTTCTATCTTCAAATGGAATATGCAAACTCAGTGATTTTGGCTTAACGGCAGATGTAGCATTGGTAAATATGTTTATTTAATACTCTTTATACACCCCGTTTCATAACTATAGGAACACTGGTATTTTCATTTAAAAATTATTAATTTCAAAAATAAACTTTTATTTCTGTTTTTAAAATAAAAAATAAATAAAATAAAATAAAAAGCCATTAATTATTTTAATTATTAATAAAAACTATAATTATTAAATCAAATAATATCACTATGAATGTGTTTCTTAACTATAGATACCCCAATCAAATATCGCTTATATTCTCAGAATTGTTTATTTGCGTACTGAAAAAGCCTGAACCTCGTTATTGAATAATATCTGAGTCTACATTCTGTATATTTCATTTTGAGAATAAAAGCGATTTTTGCTTGGTGAACCTATAGTTATGAAACACTTGAATATTGATATTATTTGATTTAATTTAATAATTATAGTTTTTATTAATAATTAAAATAATTATTGGCTTTTATTTTATTTATTTTTTCTTTTAAAAACAGAAATAAAATTTTATTATTATTATTATTATTGAAATTAATAATTTTTAAAACAAAAAACCAGTGTACAGTGAGGGACAATATAAAGTCCTACCCATGCGTTTTCTACTTGTGATTATTTCATTGTTTTTAAAAAAAATATTATATATTTTTTAATGGAAACTTTCATGGTTCAAACCTAGAAAATTTCCAATAAAGATTTTCATTTTCTTTTATAAAAACAATGAAATAATCACAAGTAGAAAACGCATGGGTGGGATTTAATATTGACTCTCATTGTAGGCCCTACCTATAGTTATCGACCGGGTGTATATGGGGCATTCCACGCCAACTCGACCACTTTTGAACCCGACCATTTTTGATTTGGCTGAAACTTTGTCATCTTTTTGTACCCTATTGAAAACGTGTCTGAGAATTTTTTCAGATTTTTCGACCCAGCCAAAAAAAGTTATAGCATTTTCAAAAAACATCGATTTTTTTTTTAAATAACCGTAAAACTGTCAAAAATTAACTTATCGGGACGATTTTTTTTTTGAAATTTTTGTCTTTAAATGTACTTTTCAGAAAAAAATATGACAAAATTTTACAGATTCATCTTGAACGTTTTTTTTGACATTTTCGGAAAAAAACAAAAATTTCGGGATGAATGACACTTTTTTTTTAATTTTTTTTTTTATAAAAAACTTTGATTTTTTCTACAAATGCTCTGAAAATTTCAGAGTGGGATTATTTCGCGTTCTATTTTTTTTTTATTTTTGAAAAAAATTTTTTTTTTCTCCGCCTATTTATCATGATGGTGCTCTTAAATTCTTCCAGGATTGACTGAGCTTCTAGAAAATTGAAGAAAAATAATAATAATAGTTAGAGGTGATGAAAATCGAGAAAATTCCATTTATCCTGAAAAAATTAGAAATTAGTTGTGTATTCAACTACTGAAATATTTGAAGGGTCAAGTAAAAGCTTAGAAACATGGGCGTAACTAGGGGGGTGCCGGGGGTCTGGCTCTCCCCAGAAAGCTCCTTGCCCCAAGAAAAATTGAGAAAATATGGGGCTTTCCAGGCCCACCGGAGGATGGCTGGTCCCATGGCCCCCCTTTAATTTTTCTTGGGCCAAGGAGCTTTCTGGGGAGAGCCAGACCCCCCCCGGCACCCCCCTAGTTACGCTCATGTTTCTAAGCTTTTTACTTGACCCTTCAAATATTTCAGTAGTTGAATACACAACTAATTTCTAATTTTTTCAGGATAAATGGAATTTTCTCGATTTTCATCACCTCTAACTATTATTATTATTATTATTCTTTAATTTTCTAGAAGCTCAGTCAATCTGAGGATTTAAGAGCACCATCATGATAAATAGGCGGAGAAAAGAAAAAAATTTTTTTTCAAAAATAAAAAAAAATAGAAATGGGAATGTGGAATGCCCCAAATATATATATATAATGATATTTAACGGCTGTATATATATATATATATATATATAATTATAAAACAAAATGAATGGTTCGTGATATATAGCGCATCAGAATTTAGGGTTATTCCAAGAGCCTGGACCACAAAAGATTTTTTTATAACCAAAAATAAAAAATGCTGTAAAATGGCTTAATTTGAATTCAACAGTAGGTGGAGAATGGGCCTTTCCAATCTTTAATAAACCGCATGTTGAATACCTTAATGATTTTCATTTGTTAGAAAATTTTTCAAAAATTTAAGACGCCATCTAGCAATAGAATATTAAATTTGAACAAACGAAAATATCCAAATAGTAACAATGTAAGTATCACATCGTGGGAACTTAATTTTCAAATAAAAGAATTATATATAGGGTATATAGGGTATATATAATTGTAATATTTGGCACGCTCATATAAAAAAGTTCGCCACCGCTGCTCTAGGGGAATATTTTATGCCCTAAGAGGAAAATATTATAATAGTGAAAAATTTATTTGTTACCTTAAATATGTTTTATTTTTGTTAACATTTTTTATTTCGTTAGTTTATAAGAAGGACTATAAAAAAGTCGTATATACATTTTAATAAAATATTAATTGACATTTTTTTTATAAAAAACAAATAAAAAAAACATTTTATACTGTGATTACTTTTTTTTTACAGGGCAATATGGATGACATTTCTGAAGGTGATCCTAAATACGTAGCTCCAGAACTTTTTTCGGGTAAATTTACAAAAGCTGCTGATATATTCAGTCTTGGTCTCATTATGATTGAATTGGCAACTAATCTGGACCTTCCTTCTGGAGGAGACTTTTGGCATTTTCTTCGCAATGGCAATTTACCAAGTGATCTATTAAATCGTACGATTTTTTTTATATTTATTAATGTTACTTTATGTCTAGTAAATTTTAAACAAAACGTTTAAAACCGTTTCTTTAAAACTTAAATAATATACATGACCGTGATCTGTGGCTCAGAGAGAATGCATTGGCTTCTCGTGATTGGGGTCCCGGGTTCGCGTCCCTTCGCAAGCGAGAAAAGTTAATTTCATTTGAATTGGCTACGAATCATTTGAAATAAAACGAGATGGGGTCTAAATGGCCTTAGATGCCGAAAAAGATGTTAAACGAAATATAATATCCTCATAGTCAAAAGGTGTTTGTTTTTTTTCAAAATTTAATCCATATTATAGAACATTTCTGATATTAAAGATAAAAACTAGGAACCGACCGAATATTCGGTTTCGGTTATGGTTTCGGCCAGTTCCTGCCAAAAATCCTGGTTTCGGCCGTAGTCTCGGTTTCGGCCAAAACGAAGCCGAAACTTTCGGCCGGCCGAAACGTGAGACTGAAAAGATGGGATGAGACTCGCATGCAAAAAAAAAAGGTCAAATGATTTGCAAAAGCGGAAAAGGTGCGGAAAAAAAATTTGGATTTCCTTACTGATTTCTAATTATTAAAATGAAATATAAATATAAGATAAATCAACTATTAGATTAATATAATAAAAAAAGTCCGGGGAATCAAGCACACAGCCAATGACTGATGATAAAAAATAAATTTCGACCACAACTTTCTTCTACTTTCGAAATACCAGATTTTTTTTAGTTTAGAAAACCATATAAACTATATTTAAAATAAAAAGTTTTAAATTTTTTTTTGTTTCATGAATATATTGAATATATTTCTTCTTTTTTTTTAGATATCTCTCAAGAATTCAAAACGATAATGAGGGCAATGATTGAACCTAATCATAAGGACCGTCCTTCTGTAGACAAACTTCTTTCCACTCCTAAACTAGTTCAACTTTTGAAACAACGAAGGAGGAAAAACTATTATTTATTTTTGGTTTGTAATATTTATTTATTTTTAAATTTGCCAAGTGTACAATTCACACACGTTTCAATCTACATTGTATATATATATATATATACAGGGTTATTTGTAATTCGATGTGTTCCAGCCAGGATGAGATAGAAGGGCAAAAATGCTACAAATTTAACCCCCCTCATTGTATGGCCGAAAGTTAGTAGTTTGTGAGATAGTCAAGAAAAATCATTTTTTTAGAAATATCCCATTTTTGACGCTAACGACGAGTTTAAAAAAAAAACGGTTGATTCAATGTTAGCTATGTATTTTTTTATTAGTAAGTGAGTTAGTAATAACTCTTAATAAGTAATAAAATATTCCAAATCATTGAGAATTTGATTACTACGGCCAATAACGAATTTTAATTTATTTAATTATTTTACTTTGATTATTATTTCGAGTCATCCAGTCAAAAAAATTCTATGACACCAAATGTACAAACTACTAAAAAAACTTGCTCGTTTCATTAGCTATCCAAAAAGGTACTATAGTTAATAGGCCTATTTGTTTTAATAACATTATTAAAAACAATGTTTTCTGCATGACAAAGTGAAGTGAACCTGAAAAAAATAAAGATATTACTTAATCAATTTATTTCTTTTATTTCAAATTTCCAATTTATTCGATTTTTTTATTGGATACATCCTACCTAAGACAGATTACAATGAGTTTTGATTGTGGTTCTCTCATAAAAATATTAACTATTGTACTTTTTGGATAGCTAATGAAACGAGCAAGTTTTTTTAGTAGTTTGTACATTTGGTGTCATAGAATTTTTTTTGACTGGATGACTCGAAATAAAAATTAACGTAAAATAATTAAATAAATTAAAATTCGTTATTGGCCGTAGTAATCAAATTCTCAATGATTTGGAATATTTTATTACTTATTAAGAGTTATTACTAACTCACTTACTAATAAAAAAATACATAGCTAACATTGAATCAACCGTTTTTTTTAAACTCGTCGTTAGCGTCTAAAATGGGATATTTCTAAAAAAATGATTTTTCTTGACTATCTCACAAACTACTAACTTTCAGCCATATATTGAGGGGGGTTAAATTTGTAGCATTTTTGCCCTTCTATCTCATCCAGGCTGGAACACATTGAATTACAAATAACCCTGTATATTAAATTATACAAATTTTTCCTTCACCCCTTTTTCTACAATTGGATGAATCCATTTGAAATCCTTTATAAATAAAAATGTTGTGACTATTTTTTATTTTGCCACAAAGTTACATCATATTTAAAAATTTAAAAACAAGAGTTAATTTATTTTTAAAAAATGTTGTTATATTGTGAGAGGTCATTTAGATTTTTTTCACCAATCGCGAAAAATATTTGAGACGGGGAAAATTTTTCTTCTTCACAATAGAAACTTCAACCCATGAAAATAGTTAATAAAACTAACACGAGGAACAGCACTCACTGAAAACGCCTTGTAGTTATGCAAAATCTCACAAAAAAAAGATCAATCATTTGCCTAATCAGTTGGGGTTTCGTAATTTTGAAATCCCTCAACTAATGACTGGCTAACCTCTCTTTAGACATAAGATAAAAATAATAAGATTTTCAGAAATACAAATAACATAAATAAAGGAAGGCATGGACCACCAGAAGAAGACTCAATATAAAAGAAAAAGCATTTTTTTGTAATTAAATTAAAAAACTGTCTTTTAAAAAATTTCTAAAATTAAATTAGAAAAAATTTTAATTTAAAATATTGTTTAATTTCAGATGGAATTTTTAAAAAGGATTACGAGGGTGATATTTAATCTCTCATTTCGTTTACATAACATCTGGCCAAGAAAAGGAAATTTTGAAAAAAAGTTTTAACCTTCATAGGAGTTGTGATGATCCTACATCTTTAGATGGTAAGTAACCTTTTAAAATTTGATTGATCAAAACCAGTTTGGAGCTGGCTCTGATTTCGACTCCGGAGTCAATGTCTATCCAAAATCTGTCTCTAGACATTATTTTAAAATTGAGCTCCGCTTCTTCGCTTTTTTTTAAATTTATTCTTCATTCCTTTTATTTAAAGAAATTTATATGCAATCTAAATGTTTGAGTCGGTCTAACATTGCTGAAGAGAGATTATCATCTACAACCTTCTTGATCCCACCATTTATTTTTTATATATTTAATGGATTAATGTTATGTTTATTATGACTCTCTTTCTTTTATATAAATGTATAATGTGTATTAGGATTACCTAAGAAAACAATAAAGACATTTTTATTATTATTATTTAATTCGAAAAGAGGGAAACGGTAAAGGTCCATTTTTGCATTGCAATAAACTGTTGAGTTTCGCTCAAAAGTATCTATATACTGTATTTATGCAAAAGAAATAGATAAAATTTCATACAAAATTTGTCTCATTAACCTTTTTCTTAAGAAAATAAACAAAAAAAGATATTCGCCTTGTCCTTTTGTCAAAAAATATATAAAACAAAATTTTATAAGATTATTTTTTCATTTAAAAATATGAAATCAAAGGAAGAAAAAACTAAATATAACATAAATATTGGACAACATATTAAAAAAAAAATAGAAAAATAGAATATGGAAATTAATTTTTAATAAAATAAAATTTTACAAAACAAACTAATAAAAGTTTTAATTTCATTGTCTAAAATAATTTTGTACAAAACAGCGATAATAGAACTCTATAGTTCACTGTTAATGTTGGTTGAATCTATGCTAGAGCATTGAATCAGTTTTCATTTTGTTATACTAGTATAACAATATATAATTTATACAAATAAACCACAATTTACCCGAAAACAAGTATTTGTATCATATTCCCTATTTCAAATGATGTCAAATATCAATAGTTGGTTGGTAGGTTGGAACCATCCAGCTATCTCTTTTTTGGCTCATAAAACCAAAAGAAAATGAAATTTTTTATGACACAAACATTAGAATATTTCAAAATTTATTAGACGTATTACAAAATATTATTTATTCAAAATGTCTTGTAGAATTGTAAAAATAAATTATTTTATTTTTATTTTTTTTAGATATTTCTTCTTCTTCTTCTAATGAAATATTTCAACCTCTCCACTCTACGCCGATTAATAATTCTCTCAAAGCCTTGAACAGGTAAGTTCAACTGATCATTTTTCATTTAAAAAAATAATTTCAATTTACAATTACATCTCCATGTGGGTAAATACCCTATCTATTTAAATACATATGTTCAAACTGCCCGGCAACATTTTGCCTAGCTGCACCAATAGGAATGAGACTCCTCATTGACGTCATTGTGTGTAACCCAGGTGCGCCGAGTACTGGGGTAAGCAAATTATAGACTCATCTCGCAGAGGATAAGTCTGGTTATAGAATTTCTGACTTCTTTGCTTGACAACAGGATCATATTAATGCACTCTCAAAAATTCTTATTTCCCTCTTAAATTTCACTTTTAATCATCTGCGCATGTCTCGAGGGACGCACAATTCAAAAATTGATCGAACAGCTGGCAGTAGAGTTTAATAATTTTTCTCTATTTATTTCTCTAAATTGCCCCTTGAGCCCCCCCTCCGGGCTACGTGTCTGTTTGGTGCCATTACACAATTCTATTTAGTGCCGGTACTCGGTTTTATCAAGGGTACTCCATAGTCAGAGTTGGGCCTTATTTTGAATATTTTTTTGAATTTTTTAATACGCCGCTCTCAAAAACTATACGGTCGGCTGATAATTATAAAATTTTAGCCTGATCGGAGATTATGTCAAAGTCTCACATTGGCTAAAGTTCGAAAAAATCGCATTTTTAGTTTTTTTTCCATTGGACATCGGAATAAATATATTTTTCCAAAATTCAATAGCAGTTCAGATTTCTAAAAAGTTTTATGTCTGAAAATCAGTTAAACATTGAAAATCTCCCCGTGGTTCAGAGAGCTGCTTCTCGTGTCAGGGGTCCCGGGTTCGCCTCCCGACTCAAGCGAGAAAGGAAAAAAAGACAGAGAGTTTGGAGGACAGCAAGAAGAGATCCTGCCATGGGAGGTAATAGAAGATGCCGACTCTGTGGAAATCCCAGGCGAATATGTTGGTGCTAAATCGGCAATAACCGTGAGAATGGTCGCCTCTGAAGTTGCTATAAAAGGGGCTGGACCGAATCCACAGCAGGCAGTCTTTCATTGACAGAGCGCCATCAAGAACCTACTCTTCTCAGTATTTTATATATTCTATTGCAATCTAGTTAAAATTCAATCGAATTATTAATTTATCTAAAATATCACCATCCATCCTTAACGTTGCTGAACGTAAAATCAGCTGGTGGCTGCGAACAAAACCAGCGCAAGGAAGAAAACAGGAACTACTTCAGTATACAGTATATGAAAGTTATTCCCCGGAGTAACCACAACGTGTCATTTTCTGATAGTAATAACTGAAGAAGGATAGATTTTAATACATAAAACCTGAATTTACGGGAAATATTTTTTATGGGTTCTAGGGACAAAATATGTACCCTTTTTCCTTTACTCTCTTAAATTCTTCGTTAATTTTTCAAAGAATCGATGGCCATTTTTGATCGTACGTAACGTTGTTTCTACATGTCCGAGAGAAATAATATTCTTAGAAAGTGCAATTTTAAATATTATTACTATACATTTAGGAAGGATGTGGAAATATATTGAGGAAGGATATGGAAATGCAGGCAGCCAATGATTGATAAGTAGTTTTTTTTTTTTTTTATCTTCATGGATTTGGTATTATTTTCTGAAAACATCCGACAAAAATTCATAATAATCAAAGGTAAAATTAAAAAAAAAAACATTCCAAAATATAAATTCGCAACTCTTTGTTATTCTCATGTAAAAATTAACAAGACAACCGAAGGCCCTAACATAACCCAATGTAAAAAATTCTAGCAGTTATGGCACTCGGCACTCAATTGCCAGATGCATTACGCCCTCTACACTGCAAATTTCAATTTTTCCAATTTCCTCTTTTTTCTCACACGAGAAGAGAAATAAAATCATTAAAACATTCTCGAAAAACGAATCGTTTAGTGAGTCAAACCGAATTTTTCATTAAGTTACTATTAAAAATAGCCGAATACTAATTACTTGTGCAAGGGCCTGTCTCGATGGGAATGGGGTCGGGGTCGGTTCTGGTTGGGGACATGGATAGGGTCAGGTTGAGGAACAAGGACGGGGACGTGGGTCGCCACCTGGGTCTCGTGGGCCGGGAGCCCCGGCCGTTAAGCCCACGCACGCCCACGCAGCGCAGCCGGTCGATTTTCTGAATGGGTCCTCATCCCTAAGCACCTACAGGGATCAAAATGGGGTCGGGAGACCACCACCTAGTGCTGCGTGTCTGCCATTGATTCATAAGCGGACTAGTACTTACCATTTCAACGATAAAATCCTTCAAACAGCTCTATCAGAGAATTGGATCGGCTTTATAACTTCAATATTTTTATTTATTTATTTAAATTAACAAGCGATTTTAAGACAATACTTTTTTTTTATTGTCCGGTTTTTTAGTGTTGATCTTATTTAATACTTTATGAGGGATGCCCGATGATAAAGGTACAGAGCGAAATTTTATTAAAATGTATATTTAAAGAAAAAAAAGTAATAATCAATAAATTCAAAAAAAAAATAATAATAATAATAATAATCTCGACATATTCCTTGTAAACAATGAGATATTTATCTCAGTCTCTCAGTATTTATCAGAACAACTATCTTTCCGCAAAGCCATCCCCACCGTTTTCTCAAATAACGAAGGCGTATGAATTCCGCTAATATGATTCAACTTAGTTTGAATAATAATTCATTTCTTTCTTTTTTTTTTTCTTTTTTGAAGATTCAATTTTTCAAGCATCTTCTTATTCTAAATTCAAGTCATTCTTATATCCTGAGCCGCCCTTTCTTTTCGACATCTTTTTTTTTGTCCCTTTTACTGATCGATACTTGTCTATTTTGGCAAAATGAACCGCACTTGTTTTCCTTGTGAGCAACAATTATACAATTTCCAAAAAAAAAAAATATATATAGTGAAATCAGAACCATGCTGACGACTTTGTATTGAGAAATCTGGTGTGAGGGTAGCACAGCACAAACTTTCTCATACCTTTGGTAATTGAAAGTCGTATTGTGTGCTTGTCACACCAGATTTTTTGTGTCGACATATATTTAGTTTCCGGGTTCAAGATGTAAAATTTATAAACTTAGAGAATATTTATATTTCATTTCCATGGCATCTTATCTTTCCTATTAAGTACAAGAGTATAGTGTGCTTCAAACAAGATTTAGGCTTAAAGTATTTAAAAAATAATTGATTTATGAATTTTAATCAAAATCGTTTCAATGAATTTTGCGAAAATTTAAAAAAAGTATAGTACTAAGATTTTTTTAACGGATTTTAATCAAAAGCTTCGTGTTACGTGCCATTGAGGCATTTAACTTAAATATCAAATTTCAACCTCCTAGCTCTTTTTGTTCTTGAGATAATTTATTCACAGACAGACCTATTTGCTGGACCCACTTTTTGCCTTGAGCTTAGTCAACCAAAACAATATTTTTAAAATAAATCAATAATTTTTTAATGCAACTGAAGGGGAAAAGCTAATTTTAAGATAACATTTAATAATGCTAAGCATTTTGGTTGCCTAAGCTCACAGCTCCACTTTCGAGCGTATCAGGCACTTGTGACGCCCACTGTACTCAGGGGAACGTGTATTTCCATTAAAATCACAACCAGGAACTTTTGGCATAAATCCAATACTTTCTCTCTATATATTATCATATTAATATTTAGGTAAGAGAAAGTAAAAATGAAATAAGAGGGTTAATAAAGTTCAATATCGCTGAGAAATCTGCAATAAATTATGGTAATACAGTAGTTTTGTATCTACTCCGCAGACTTCTCATAAAACTGAAGAAGTTGATGATTTGGAAGATTAACAAAAAAGTAAAACTAAGAACACTCTCACCCTTACATGGCCAAGGCGGCCATACAAGATCCCAGAGCTCTTAAAGATAATAATTAAAAAAAAAAAAATAATTAAGTCGGATTTTTTCTCATCGGGCAGGGGAGGGGGAAACAAATGCTAGATTTTTTCAAGGTCTTCTTCCAAGGGTGCAGCGAGATATTTAGATAAAGCAAAAAAAAAATAAAATAAAATAAAGAGGCGGAAAAATAAAGTTTTGCTACAAAAAAGGTCAAATGATTTTGACGGAAGAAAAAATTTCGTTTCCCTAAAAAAAAAAGGTAAAATGATTTTCAAGCAAGGGAAAAAAATTTCGTCGGGCCTTTAGGGTGCCGTGGACTTCAAAAGGTTGGGAAACACTGCTCTAGAGTGATATAGGACTGATATCGGTACAATTTTTGAGAAAATTTTCACCTTAGTAAGGCAAGCCTGATACGCTCGAGAGTGGAGCCTTGAGCTTAGGCAACCAAAATTCTTAGCTGTCGGATGTGTTGTCTAATAAAAAGTAGCTTTTCTCCTTCAGTTGCATGAAAAGATAATTATATTTTTTATTTTAAAATATCAATATGGAAACAGTGTAATTCAGTCAGTCTTTTTGAGCCACCTAATAAGATAATTGTGTTAATAATGAATAATCAACAAGAAGAGTATGAGCAAATAAAAAAAAAACGTAAAATGTAAATCTAAAAAGAGGGAAATAATTTCATTGCTGTTAAATTGTTGAATATTTATGACTTCCCAAAATAAAAGCATCATTGAAATTTACTTAAATCAGTGTATGAGCAAACGTGTTTTAATTCTATGAATGAACGGATTCCGTTCCATTTTTACTTTCTCTTACCTATAGGCCTATATATAGATAAAATATTGGTTTCATGTCGAAAATTCGATGTCGAGATTTTGAAGAGGTTTTGAGGTCCCCTGGGTCCAAAATAAAGTGGATCCCGCAAAATAGACTGTCTCTGTGGGACTGTGAACAAAATATCTCAAAAACAAAAAGAGCTAGGAGGTTGAAATTTCATATTTAAGTTAGGTACCTGTACTTTACTGATGTACTTTTTCAGTTTTTTTTTTTTTTTTTTTCCAATTTTTTCAAAACTTATTCTAACGATTTTATTTTAAATTCAAAAATCAATTATTTATTAGATGTTTTTCGAAATGTATATTCTCATTTTGTCCTCAAAATTGTTTGAAGCACACAATACTCTTGTACTTAGGAAAGATAAGAGAAATGGTTGCCATGGTAACAAAATATAAATCTATGTTTATAAATTTTTTCGTTTTAAATTCTTATATACTGGCAGAAAATAAATATATGTCGACACAAAAAATCTGGGGTTCAACCCTTCCATATCAATATGATTAAGGAGTAATAAAAAAAATTATTCTTTCAAGTTTTCATCCAAATATGCTTTGAGAAGCATTGAAATTCAACAGAACTGATATTTTGGAAATTATTCATAAAGCGGGTTAACTGAAAGTTTCTTTTTGTCTTTCGTATAGATTAAAATAATATTCAAATTTTTAACTTTGTAATTTTGGCAGTGGTTCCGAGGGTGTATTTCTCTTTTTTTATTTCATTTTAAATAAATGCCTTTTTTTAAATTTTTTTATTATATTTTTATTTTAAACGTTTTAGCCATTTTAATTAAAAAGTCTCTTTTGGTCAAGTTTTAATATAATGTGTTGTCAACGGAAACGACCCGGAATACGAAGTTTCAGACCTCTAGCTCATCAAAATTTCCCTAGAAACAGTTAAACTGAAATGTAAATTAAAACACTAGATTATAAAT
Organism: Euborellia annulipes; assembly: GCA_023213315.1. NCBI lineage: Eukaryota > Metazoa > Arthropoda > Insecta > Dermaptera > Anisolabididae > Euborellia > Euborellia annulipes. Next base: position 97,762 of record JAKCPI010030903.1, read on the forward strand.
TTCAAGATTTTATTAAAAAAATTTAATATAATTAAAAATTAATTATAGAAGAAGTGTTAATTTATTTTAATAATATCTTGAAACATAACCTAGTGTTTTAATTTATCATAAATTTTAGTTATACATACAGTGGCGGCGCGTCCACTAGGCCAACTAGGCGGCCGCCTAGGGCGGCAACCTAGAGAGGGCGGCAAAAAGGGAAAAAAATTTTGGTTCCGCGGGCGGCACACGGGAAAAAATTTCGGCCCCGGGGGCGGCAAAATTTTGTGTCTCTAAAAAAAGGTAAAATATTTTTACGGGCGGAAAAAAAATTTATGTTCCGCGGGCGGCACACGGAAAAAATTTTGGTTCTGCGAAAAAAAAAAATTTCGCAGAAAAATTTTTGAGATCGGGGAAAATTTTAAGGAGGGGGGCGGCAAATTAAATTTTTAAAGTTTGGGGGGGGGCGCAAAAAAATATCTTGCCTAGGGCGGCAGAATAGCTTGCACCGGCCCTGTATACATATAATACTAGATCAAGGGAAATAAAAAGAAAGTTTGAATTTAATAAGAAAATGTTGATGACCTTAAAAGTGAAATTTAATAAGAGCATTTAAAAATATTTTCATCTATCCACTGATAAGGTCTGCGGAAGGATTTGTCTCTAGAAACTTTTTGAACAATGTTGAGAAGCTAGGATTAGATATGAGCATCTTAACAATAGGTCAAAGAACTATTTCAAGCCAAACCTGTCATATAACAAGAAAGTTCCTCGATTGATCATCGCCAAGTGGACCAGAGTTTCTACATCATGTGAACCAGGCCGCCGAGAGAATTATCGGGCCCCAGGGCTATCAATCAATACGCCCCCCCTCCCCATAAAAAAGTTATTTTGTTAAAATCACTTAAACTGTTTTTATATAGCCTAATAGCTCTCATTCCCTTGATTGATATAAAATTGCTAATTAAAGATTTCACTTCAGTTTTCCTTCCCATTTTTTTGTTGAACCAGTGACCTAGGATAAAGGTAGTCCGCCCGCGACTAAAGCATAGATGTACTGGTTCGAGACCAGGAGGCGCAATTTTGTCCAATCAAACACAAACACATCTCGCAAATTTGCTATCTTAAACGATACATATTGACTGGCTTTTTAGCAGTCCAGAATGGATAAAAGCAGGGGCTTAAATAACACCCCCGCAGACCCCGCAATGCGGGGGAGGGCGCAGAGACCCGGAACACATAAAAAATATATAAAGGAATTTAAAAAAATAAAATGTAGTAAACACATTGTCATCAAAATAAATGTTACAATTCATCAAGATCATTACTATGTATGTGCCTGTTCTCTCGCTGATTGGCAAAACAGGAAGAGGACCCGGAGAGGGAAAACTTTAAGTTAGAAAGGCCTTCGGCGAGCAATTGCAAAATTTCCAAACAGTGAGCATGAATAAATTTAATTTATTTGCTCTCCGAAGGCGAGCAAGGGGGGTCCCCTGGCCGAAAGCGAGCTTTACCACTTGTATCTTAATTAAACAGTTTCATAAATAACACTGTTCAACAGTGAATTTTTTCTGGGGTGTTATGAGCTTTCTTGAGAATATGGGTACCGATGATTCAATAAAAAATGGGATCACTTTTGCCCCATCAGGCATAGTTTTAGAGATATAGAGAAAAATAAATTTTAATAGAAAATTTGCTCTAAAGTGGCTCTAATTTCAACATTTTTTTAAGGCGTCATACCTTACAAATATGCAGATAGTTCAGTTAAAATACATAGAAATATTTTAGTTTCAGTACAATCTGAGGTGATTTATTGGTGCAAAACACGGCTTTTAATTTTTTTTTTTCAACTTTGGACACTCTTAAAAATTTTTTACCATCCCTCAATGCAAAAATCGTGTATTTATGATATTTTACATAGGCCGTAAATATATGTTTTTTCATTCAGGGATCAGAAAAATTGTATTAGGGGCGTCCAGAGTTTAAAAAACTGTAAAAATTCAATTTTTCTAAACTTGAAGCCGTGTGAGGCACCATTAAATCACCTCAGATTGTACTGAAACCGGAATATTTCTATGTATTTTATCTATCTGCATATTTTAAAGGAGTAAAACCTTAAAAAAATCTTTAAAATTCAAAATTAGAGACACTATAGAGCAAATTTTTTATTAAAATTTATTTTTCTCTATATATCTGACAATGAAAAAACTAATAAAGATCTGAATTCAGGAGATACGTTTCGATAAGAGAAAAGTAATGCCAATGTTTACCAAGGATACTTATCTCATAACAGGTATTAAGTTTAATTTGATTACAGTATTTTACAAAAATGCTTTTTTTCAATTAAAAAAACTAATGAGTGGATTACTACTAACTCATTACTTTAGGTCTTTTATTTCTGGCTTTTCAATCAAGATAAAAAAAAAAAACTCAAGAAATTGGCTCGGATAACATTCGACAAGAAAGTAATTCAAGATCCTCTTGATTATTGGTTTTTGCCTCCATTGCAAAATCTTCTGAACTCTCTTGTCACACTTGAGTTAAAATTGCAAACTTGAAACTTAATATAACCCGAAAATTAAAAAAATATTCCAATACTAATGTACGTATTCTCTGTTATTGATTTTTTTTTTAAATATAAATGATGAATAGAATTTAGCAATAAAAAAAAGGTTTCATAATTCTCAAAAAGGATTCGTTAAATTCTAAGGATTCTTATAAATTTCTATATTTTTTATTTGAAAATAGGGAAAAAATCAAAAGAAAATTATCTCCATGGAGAATTTAATTCTAATTGGTTCGCATCCGCGTCAGAAAAAAAGGAGAGGAAATATTGACAAAGAGGTGCACGAAAATATAACACGCCCTATATCGAGGGATTTATAAAAGCTTACAAAAACTGTAACAGCTGAGAATTGTTCAATATGAGTCTAACATGAATGATTCAAATTAATTTTGTTACAGAGAAAAATTTATTTTAATTGAATTGACTACCAATCAATTTAAATAAATAGAGACTATTTATATTCTGGCAAACAAGTACAGAATGCGCCTTTAAATTACCGAAATTAAGAAAAAAATGTGTGCTGTGCGACCAGTCACTCCAGATTACCCCCCCCCCCCCCCCCCCGAGAAACACCTCTGGATCCGCCACTGCATCAGGCACAGTTTTAGAGATAGAAATAAAATAATAAATAGAAAATTTGCTAGAGTGCCTCTAATTTTGACTTTCAAGGTTTTTTTACGGCTTCACTCCTTAAAAATATGCAGATAGTTAAAATACATAGAAATATTCCAGTTCCAGTACAATCTGAAGTGATTTTAGTGGTGCAAAATACGCCTAAAAGTTTAGAAAAATCTATTTTTTTTCAGTTTTTTTTTTTTTTTATTTGGACACCCCTAAAAATTTTTTGCCATCCCTGAATGCAAAAATCGTATATTTACGATACTCTGTAGTTATTTAATTTTCCAAAAATTATTCGTTCGTGCAAATCGGTTAACTATTAACGGAATTATAAACAAAATAGTTATCAAAGTCAAGTACAAATATAAGAAAATTTATGATGATTGCCTTAGAAGTTGGAGCTTTTCTTGGCTATATATGGAAACCTAACTTTGATTACTAATTTGTTCATAGTTTAATGTACAGGGCCCGTATTTGTTAAATATTTTTTAAAATAATAAAATATATTTAAATTTTTGGAATTCTAAATTAACAATTTTTTTTTTTTTTAAATTTTTTTCTGTGGAGGGGGCGACATTCTTGTTCCTGCGGTGGGGGGTCAATGTAGTTACGCCTCTGTATCTATATTATGTATACAAATTTTGTCCAGCAAATTCACTATGGCATTGTATAAGACCATCACTTAAAAAAACACAGGGATTTTTACTTAAAGCCTAATAAAAATTATAAATATTTTTTATTGAAAATGCTCGATAATAAATTAACTTAATATAAAATGTCTTAAAATTAAATATACAAATTAAACACTAGGTTATTTGTTTCAAACAAATAACCTAGTGTTTAATTTGTATATTTAATTTTAATTTACAAAATGTTTCAACGAGAACCAACGGTCGAAAGTTTAAATCTTAATAAAATGTCTTGCCCATTTGTATTAAAAAAATAATTTTTCTCTCTCGTTTTCATTCCAGGACTAAAAAATGGAGTATGTTGCTAAAATTTTATTCATCTCTTTTCCTGTTACAGCACCTTGACTCCGATTACATCTGCCTCTGAGGGTCCTAGATATTATCGGTCCAAGAAGGACTTTGTTAGAGGTCGCAATTTATTGCAATCATTTGAAACGCTCTCAGACAGCGACTAGACAACTAGTCACAGTTATACAATTTTATAAAATGTGATTTCATTATTTTTTTATGACAGATATATATCATTATTCAAAAGGTTTGTTTTAGGATATTCGCCAATAAGCAGGGATAATCGCAGAGGGTATACTCCAATTTTTGTGTGGGTGGGGCTTTGACAATTATAAATTGATTTTTTAAAATGTTTAATGCTGATGGAGTCCAATGCCATAACGAGGGTATAAATCGCTTGTGGCAAGTGTCTAACTTGCGCCTCCCTGTAACCCATTATGACGAAAAAAATTTAAACAAAATTCAATTAATCATTGCAAAAACCCGGTTTTCGCTTAATGTAAAAAAAAAAAAAACTGGTTTAAAAAAAAATAATATATAACCTAGTGATTAACTAAAGTCGTACTAAAGCTTCTATTCTTAAAAATTAAAGGAAGTCTGACTAGCTAATATAATAGAAATGTAGCCTGATTGCAGACCTAAACAGACATTGATATTTGTGTTCTCGAAATGTCAATTAAAATAAAATTCAAATACCTCTTGAATTATAGGAAATAATTTCACAAAAGAAGAATTATCATTAATTAACATAATATTAACAAATAATAGAATGTATGCAATTCTGCACAAATTGATTTAATAAATATCAAATATCAATTATTATATATATTGAAATATTTATTATTAGGTGCAAATTTTTTGGCATCGTGGTTTATTTTTTAGCTAGCAAATTTTTATATTATTACAATCAAATAAATAAATAATAAATAAATAAATAAATAAATAATAAAAATTAATCTTTTATTTTTAATAATAACAATCGTAAATCGATTAATTTGAAACGAATTATTTTTTTAGGAGATAACATGGGATACAATTTTTAATTAATGGTTGGGAATTCAATTTTATAAAAATAATTAGTCTTCTCTAGACAAGGGCAGATACAAGGGGGGAGGGGGTAAAGGGGAAGAAAAATATTTTTTGGGGAAAAAATTTTATTTTTTAATATAAAATTTTAAAAATTAATACTTAAAAATTTGATTTGTATATATATTCTGGTAAACAAGTTCAGAAAGCACCTTTAAATTACCGAAAATAAGAAAAAATTGTGTGTGCTCTGCGGCCAGTCACACTAGTCTCTAGAAGTACAAAAACTACAATTTTACTTAAACGAAATCTTGATCAATCCGATTTTCAAAATCAATAATTATTTTTTATATGAAAATATTTTTTAAATAAAAATTAATTCCTTCACTTGAAATTGAATGTTTGCAATCTAGACTACTATAGCAAATGACTGAAAAGGTTAGAAAATTTGAATCAGCTGATTCCAGGCTGACTTTATTTTTAAATAAAGTTTGAAACCTAAAGTGAATTATGAAAACGAAAAATTTAAACTCTCACGTTAAAGTTAATTTAAAGCGCTAAAGCTAAAAGAATTTTGTTTTCGATTTAACTGTAGTTTATTTGTAAAATTTAACAAGTCGTTTCGAGCACTCATTCTGTGAATGGAATTCCATTCAAATTAGATTGTCACAGATGTACAGTGAGTGCCACAATTAAGTCCCCACCTGATAGCTAGAGCCTTAAGTATATGGCATAATATATGGTGTATAATGAAATAATTTTAATGACCGAAAAGGTAAAACGTAAAATCTGGTACAGATGATTTTATTTTACCTTTTCAAATTTAAAATTATTTGAACATTTGCCATATACATAAGGCTCTAGCCATAGGCGTAGCCAGAAATTTTTGATGGGGGGGGGGGGTTCAGGATGATTTCTCTTCTCCCACCCCCTCGACTAATAGGGCGTCTAACGAAATATATGACTGGCCACTCCGCCCCCTGGACCCCCTTCGAGCTGGCTCGGGCCCGCCCTTTCTTAATTAAGTGCCGCAATTTTTCATTCAACTCGTCGCCAAATAAAAGATAACACGGAAGAGATGAGTCTCAAAAATTATGTTTATTTTTCCAACAATACAATACAACCATAACAACACAAAAACCGCCTCTTGGAAACACTCTCCAACAACTATAATACCAAAGTGTCTGTTTCTCTTGATCAGAGTCCCATCTCAGATCCCTTTAGGGAAAAAAATAATAAATTTATTTATATAATAATTTTTATTGTTTTCCATTTGCGATATTTAATCAATTTTAAGCGGCTTTGATTTTTTATAAAGCAAAACAAAAATCAATTCTTTTCGATGGAAAAATTCTGAATTTTCTTGAATTTTTTGCGTTTTATTTAATTTTTTTTTTTTTTTTTAAGCTAGAGAAAATTATTATATTTTACTTTCTCTTACCCTATATATGAAATATATATAGAGAAAAAGTGTTTTGTATTGTATTGTAGAGCTTAAATATCTAGTCATGGCTTGGGTCCAATGGGGGGGGGGGGTTTGAACCCCCAAATCCCCCCCCCGTGGCTACGCCTATGGCTCTAGCTATCAGATGGGAACTTAATTGTGGCGCTCACTGTACAATAACAACCTTTGTAATCTTAACTGAATTTTACCTGAAGAAGGCCATAGAATGAGTGGCCTAAACTTTGAAATGTTTACAAATAAATCACACTTAAACTGAAAACAAAATTCTTTTATTAATGACAACAACTGTGGAAGCCTAAACTCCAAAAAAGTGCTAAAGTTGATTATGAAAATGGCTCAATACGAAATTAAAAAAAAATTTGACTTTCAGTTTTTCGGGAAAACCCTGGTCTTATGGTTAGGTAAATTTTAACATAGAACTCATCAAAATGAGTTGCCTGTATATACAATAATGTATTTGTCAAGAAATTTGTATAAATAAATAAAAACAATTTTTAGCTTTGTTTTGCGCCCCAAACCCGTGGCAGGTGCCTCTTTTGCTACGCCCTCGTTACGGCATTGAAGAAGTCAGAAGAAAAACAAGTCTTGTGCAGATAATTCTGATTACAATTAAATCAACGCCCTCACGGCTGACGATTCGACTCCAGGTCTAGGTCATCTTAAAATCGGCTGGCAAAACTCTAACTGTGTGATTTTTCAAAGAAGGCAAGTGCCCAGGGCGACGGATTTTTATGGAAAAAATGATAATCATATCAAGGAAGGGGTTGCAAAAGCAGAGACTGGTAGCCAAATTTTTTCTCTAAATATTTATTTCGGTCTCTATAGGTGTCATCTTAAGGGCTCAATAAGTTTGACACTTATTTTCTTGACGAAAATATATATAATTTGCATTAAGCAGCTATATGTACTGATGCTCATCACTAGGGCTCGGATTTCGCCCTATTTGCCTTTTTTTAATTTATGGCTTAAATTTTAGGCCAATATGATATGTATACGTTTCATGAAATTCTGAATAAAATAAGAGGCATTTGTTAGTGCCTATAATGCCTATTTTGGCCGATTTTGGGTTTTAGTGCCTATTTCATCTATAAATGCCTTTTTTAGTGCCTATTTTAAGTTCAAATAGCCAATTTCAATTTTTTACGAGCTATACATAGCCTAAATTTAAAATTTTTTGAATTATCAAGAAAATATAGGGGGGGGGTAAAGGGTGTAATTACCCCCCCCCCCGAGATTTGAAAAAAAAATACTTTTTTTCGAAAAAAAAAAAAAAAAAATTATTTTTAATGTAAAATTTTAAAAATTAGTACTTAAAAATTTGATTTCTATTTATATTCTGGCAAACAAGTACAGAATGCGCCTTTAAATATCCGAAATTAAGAAAAAATTGTGTGCTGTGCGACCAGTCACACCAGATTACCAAAAATAAGACATCAATTTTTAAAATTTTTTATATTATTTCTTAATTTCTTCCTTTTAAGTGCCTTTTTAAGTGCCTATTTTTACAATAAATGCCTTTTAAGTGCCTATTTTAATAATTTTTAGTGCTTAGTTGCCTGCCTATTTTAAAGATTTTTAGTGCCTAACATATAAATCCGAGCCCTACTCATCACTGATCTTTTAAGGGCCGACTGCTTCAGTTGGTAGGAGTTTGTTAGCCCTGGCTTTTTTTGTAGTGCAGAAACCCACTTCAGTTTTATTTTTATAGTAAAATATACGACATTTCATCATTTTATTGCTAAAAGAAGTATTCTAGAAGTAGATATATTTGTTATTTTTCCTTAGATTCTACTTATTTTAACAATAAAATGATGAAATGTCGTATATTTTACAATATATTATAGGCTAGGGCCCGCTTGCATCAGATGCGTCGCCATTTTTACCCCTAAGTTAACCTCACTTTTGAGTATTTTCAGCTAGATATATGATGAATTGGAGCCAAGGTCTTGGCTTAAGTTAGCCCAGCCCCAAAGTCGGGCCTAAGATTTTTTTTGAAAATTTTTAAATTTTAGTAAAAAAAAAAAATTAATTTTTTAAATTATTTTAATTTATAATATTTGTTTCAATTAAGGGTAATAATATCAATTTTTATTTTTAATAATTTTTATAAGATGGCTCTAAAAATTTGCTACCTTCACAAACCGAACAGGATTTGTTCCCCGGGAAGAGGGTTTCTTCACTACAAAAAAAGCCAGGGCTAATAAACTCCCACAAACTGAAGCAGTCGGCCCTAAATGAAAGATTTTTTTCTATTTCTCCTAATGAAAATTATATATATTTTCTTGACACTTATTGGACCCTGAAGATGGCCTCTCCAGACCGAAACATCGGCACAATAAAATAAAATGGAGCTTTTTAAGGTATTTTACCTAAAAATTTTCGTGCGTTTCGCTTCACACGAGTTCGGTGCTCTTCGAACGATATTTTAATAAGTGCCTAAGGCTGTGAATCCCTAAATTCGGCCCTGGTGTCATCTGTGATCTACTAACAGTGAAAGAAATGGGGTCGAAAAGTCAGTCGTGAGGGCGCCTATTTATTTGAAATTAAAATTGATTACATAAGTCTTAAAATGTTTATTATTAAATCATTTTGAAAAGTCAAAAAATAATAAAACTTGTCAAAAAATTGTTTCCTTAAAACATTTTCTTCCTTTTCTGCTTCTTTACCCTCTGAAAGTGCCGATCGATGATCTCGCAGCCAAATTTTAGCATGAGTGACGACGGCGCATATGGAGTATACCCTTATGGGATCACCCCTGCCAGCCCATCCATTTACATTTTTTTAAAGATTTGGAAAAGGGTCTCTGCAATATCCTAAAATTATCAAACCTTAGAAAATATTTTTTTTTATATATTATTATTCTATTTTTTATTAAAAATTTTAAGAAAATTGATAATATGTAATTTTATAAATAAATTATAAAAATGATTATGTATATTTTTTTCTTCAACCCTTATTTTTATTTAAATAATACCATAAATTTTCCTTGTTGAAAAAAAATTTAAGTCGTCAAGTTTTCCTAAACATTCAACCATTTTTTAAATTAATGGTGTTTTTTCCCCATTAAAAAACAAAAAAACAAAAAAAATGAATAAGTTACTGATGCAAACCAAATCGTAAGTTTATATTATTTAAAATGATTTATTGAATATATAAATTTAAAAAAAAATGAAAATGAAAATATTCTAAAGAAGCTACGCAAACTACATCAAAGGATCCGTCTTTAGAAGCCGATATCAAGGTAATTAATATTTTTTTAATATTTAAACTACCTTTTCTGACGTTCTCTTAGAAAAAAAAAAAAAACTTTTTAATTTACTATAATTTAAATATTCAGGATATAAAAACAAAAAAACGATAAAAACCAAAATGAACGAAATTTATATTCCCCACCCTCTCTCCCCAAAAATCACTCAATCAAAATTTTAGACTCCCCACCCCTTGCAAATCCCCCACCCTTCCGTTAAACCAAATCCCAGGTCCATGTCTGTATTCGAGTTAATCCGTTAATTTTTTTTTTATTTTAGGCCTATATGTTAAATTTTTATCAATCATTGGCAACTTTCGATGAGATAAAAAAAACGTCAAGTGAGTTTCATAATTGTCAACTACTCAATTTTTATTTCGCCCTATTTATTCATTTTGATTATTTGTATTTTTAGTTATTTGCTGAGGAAGGGGTGCTCTTTATGCCCCCGAAGTATTGAGAATTAGAATTAAAAATTTGATACGAATAAATTTCTTAATAAAAAGTTTTTTATCCTTGAATCTTTTTTTTCTACAGTCAGGGCCCGCCTCCCGAGCAAAGAACAAGAGGAGAACGTAGGAAGCCAAATAAATAACTTCTACCTACTTTCCTTATTTGATATCGCAAAAATATCGAAGAGTAAAAAAAAAAATATCAAAATAAGTGTTCTGAATGAACTTTTAATAATTATTATATCAAGGATATATATATGTAAGATGCAACGTTTCGGCCACTCATTTTGTGCCCTTGTTCAGTTATAAATTAACGATTTTTCTAAAATCTTTTAATTTCAAATTACATTAAAACATACACAGGAGGGGAAACTTATTTTCCAAGATTTAAAATCCGAAGGAAGCTCTACTTCCCAAGTGAAATCTTCTATGGAGATTCTAAATAATATATCACTTAAATGAATGATGTGGATAATAAAACGGGTCAGAATATGAGTCTTCTTTTGATTCTGTTAATAAATTTCATATATCATAAATAAAAAAAGTAAAAATGTGTCACATTTATCAAATAAGTTTATATAAATTTTTTTATTATGTCTAAAGACTAGAACTAGCTATTCTTGTGCCTCGGGCAGATTTAATAATTACGCTACCTCCCTTGTTTTTAGAAAATTACTATTGAAAATTCAAACAAAAACTCTTTTTATTGATAATAAAATAGATATTATTATTTATTTATAAACAAAAATTTCAAGCTGGTGATCAGCTCGAGGCTATTTAATAAATGGAAAAAAGGTCAATCCAATATAGTAAATAGACTCTTTATTAGAAAAAATATATTTCATCATATATTTTGTTTTTATTATTTTTGGGCAAATGAGCCCCCATTTTATTTTTTATTAATAAAATCATTAAAAATTAGAGAAGTTTACAGCCATACTGGGTTTGTGTCATTCTGAGAGTTCTAGTCAACTAGCAAACCTATCCGGCAGATAGCAAACCATTGATATAGTAAACAAGAACACACTTAATCTTCGAGTTAAAAATGAGTTTTTTCACATATATTTAGCTATCTGAGGTATAAGGAAAGTTTTGTTAAGTTTAAAATTAATTAATATAAAAAATTAATTAAAGCTGATCAATTTTTTAACAAAAATTTCTAAAAAATAAATAAACAAGGCTGTGTTTCTAATTTCACCTCTTAGTGAAGCCTTATCCCGATTATTATTGGGTCTTAGCTAACTAACTATGATCATATAATTAGCCTAACTAGAACTGAAAAGACTCATAATTTGGAGTCAATTAGCTAATAGTTAATTGGAAGTGAAGCCCTAAGCCGAATTTAGTTAGGTTTTAGAACTTTGATTTGTTCGGAAAATTATTTAGTCTATGGAAATATTATTAATGAATCTTAATTTTATAAATATTTGGGAATCACTTGGGAATTTCTTTTGGAGGGGGAGGCGAGGAGACGAAAGAACTTTTCTAAGTATATAATATTTAATATTACTTTTCAGCTATTTAAACTCTGGGAAGCGTCATTTAAAATTTTATTAAAATAGAGTGAAAAATAAAAAAGATTTTAGAGGGCTGGGGGCTTATTTTATTTTTCATTTGAGAGATAGACACAAAGCTTTACAATGGGACATTTCTGGTTTTATGGACCCCTTAAAATAAATCGAGTCGGATTGGGGATCGGGATCTTTCAACTTGCTACATCTGCAGATCGGATCGCGATCCTTTTGGGTGGATCTTGCCCATCACTCTATGGGGGCAGAGCTTTGAAAATGGACAATACTTAAGAGATAGGGAAAAAGGTAGTCACTATTATCAAGTACTCCCAAGATTTGAGGTACTTTTAAATTTGAAGTAGTTTACAAATTTGATGTTATTTAATATTACTGTATGTTTTTTTGTTGGTTTGATGTTACCTAATTTCTCAAAAATAGTTTAACTTCTCAATGGTAATAATGAAATTGAAAACTCTAGTAATTTGTGAATGGTATCCTTGGGTGGGAAAAAGAGAAGAAGAGGAAATGGAAAAAGAGGCGTGTTAGTCTAGGAGATAAACGGGGTAGGAGACGACCGAGTCAGTCAAACGGCCGGTTATTGGTTGCTTGTGTGATTAGGTTGGATGGTTGGTCGGTATGTCGTCCTTGCGAGACGCAGCATCTATCGATCCGTTCTAGTTCTCCGGGTTAGCCTCTGCCTGCGCCCAACTTGTGCTAATATGTAGTGACTCAACATGTGTTACTACGCTGTGTGAATGGAGAGGACAACAGGCAGCCACCGCTAGAAGTTCATTCTCAAAAGCTTGACTCCCACGAGCCCGCCAAAAAAGCGCAGGGCAAGCGTATCGCGCACGCGTAACAATTTAGATCGATGCTTTGGCGGGGTAAAATCAACCAATGACGATGATGCCGTGATGACCCCTTCGTGTATAGGGTGGGGCCGCTCCATAAAGACACGCCGGTAACGCATCACGAAGGACAGCCCTGCCAGCCGCGGAGAGATGCTCCCCTTGCCTCGGCTCGCAACACATTCTATTTGACGGTCGACACGGCGCTCGTTGCTCGTTGCTCGCCGCACTCACCTTGACTCACGCCTCACGCCTCACGCCTCACGCCTAAGCCTCACAGCAAGCCACAGGTCACTCACTACTCCCCTACTAATTGACGATCATCGGCCACCCACTGATTGCGCTTTCTTCTTATCCCGGGCTGTTCGGCACCTTCTCTCATCTCGCAGGTAGATAACATGCTGGTTTTTTCTCAATTTGTTTTTATTCATTTCGTGGCGATTATTCTTTTTTACACAAAAAAAAAATGTACGGTATTTTTAAAACCTCAAAAAAAAAAAAATTAATTTATATTATTAATAAAAATGTTTCTTATTTTATCATTATTTATGAATTCAAATCCAAAACTCAAAAAAAAAAAAAAAAAAAGCTAGACATTGTCATAAACAGATATTTAAATAATTGAAACTCAAAGAGGTCGTTCGACGACAACGGATAAATAAATATCTTTTAGTCAAAGTTCAAAGAAATAAAATTATTTACTTTAACTAGTAAAGAATAGTACAAAATTCTTTAAAATGAAACATCACATATACGGGGATAATAATTAAAATATATTTTTTTCTAATTCATTTATTTTCTTTAAATAAAGTTCATTTGTTCCGG